>VDFB02364536.1:0-48515 GCA_007258455.2 Sequoia sempervirens | reverse complement strand
ATGCCCATATTTAACACTAGGGGGGGAAAAAAATGCAACTAATTTTTTTTTGATAGTGATATTAATCTTGTCCATCCACATTAACAATAATGCCAATATCCGTATAAATTCCTTTTATGATTATGATAATTCTATTATGCTAATACTTGTCTTAACCTTAGAATAGTAATATCCCCCTTAATATTAATAAAGTTACACCCGAATGAAAGTATTTATTACTTATATATAATATACTTATCTATTTAATTATCATGGGTAGTATAATTCTACTAGCCAAATTCAACACTCATAATGGTTCGCTCAAAAGCCATATCACCGCTCGACAAATGAATTAACACCACCTAGATTATATTTCCACCATCGTCCTTTTTTTTAGTTTATTGTCGGTATCCTTAATATTTCATAAGGGTGTTTAACGATACTAAAATTTCCCTTCAATCCTAAGAACATTATGATTTATAATTGTTTCATTTCTTGTTCATCTATTATCCATTTACTTATTTATATTTTAATGTGTATATATATACACATATCATATATATGCATAAATATTCTATTTAATTTAGAAGTAATTTAAAATTATATTAATAATAATTTTCATATATAAACTAAGAAGGCATATCTTTTATATATATTCTATTTATTTCAGAAAATAAATTTTAAATCATAAATAAAAAAAATATCACCTTCAACCTAATATATTATTTTCTATAAATATTATTATACTATAAAGGAAACATAAAATAACAAAATGAATTATTTCTTTCTAAGAAAAAGTAGTAAATACTAATCCTTATTTTCTTTTTAATTTCCTTTACACAAACTCTAATTATTAGGTTCCTTATTTTATGTTGATTTTACCTCTTTAAAAGGGAGTAGAATATATTCTCTTTTAATAAGGGAACCTTAAACTTGAGGAATACGTGAAACTCTTAGAAGCTAAGATTAGAATTTCTTTTTTAAGGAATGCTACTTCATTCATAGAGGCGATGGTTCTATTCTGAAGTTTTTTTTTTACGGTGGGTATTTACCTATAGTTTGTAGCTGCACATAAATTGTGATTGATAAGACAAGGCAAGTTTGAATTCCCATAACCGTAGCAAGGCATGACAGGCGCCGCCTATATTACCATACATGATAATAGGGGTGGCGAGATTTTAGTAGGGAGTTGTTCAATCACTTACTATGTCAGCAGTAAAGTTTCTGAACATTCTAGCAGTGATACGTATTACATCGAATCTTTCTTGGAAGCGATTGCAAACAGGTAAATTAATTTTGATGTATGAGCTTCAATAATTTTCCCTTCTTTATTTTTTTATTTTTATTTTTTTGCATTAGTAAATAGTGACGTTGAATTGATTATTTCCTATTGTAATAGTAATATTATGATATGAGTGTTCCACTTAATTTTTGGTAGAAAGTTATGCCAGAGGCGTTCGACTAACCTGTCCTCTTTTGTTTCTTTCTTTTTAGAGCGGCTCAACCCACTAAGTATTTATCAGTAAACGAGTTACTTATCGTAACTGCTCATGAAATTAATAGGGACTGGCATATATTCTTGGGACAGCTTATGGCATTCACCAGATCACCACAGAATGGGGTTCATGTAAGGAATTAAACAGTTGGGGAGTTAATTAGATTTTGAATTAAACTATCTTTTGATACGCCCCTCAAGATGATGGTCACCTACTCAATCCTTCTGACATTGGATTATTTCAAGGTGGAAGGAAGAGTGGCATATGTCAGACTGAGACCTACTCACTTAAATGGATTTTGATTAGCGCCCAAAACACGAGACTGCTTTAGTTACTCTAACTTATTCTCCTTGTTTCCCATGCAAGCTGCCATAGAAGAAGTATCTGAGTAGTAAGGGAAAACAAAGAAGAATTATAATCCTGTTGTAAATGGTATGCTGCAGTAAATGAAATTTGACAGATAAAATCTTGACTAATATTGGTAGCAGCATTACCATCTAGACAGAGGTTACTCAAATAGGAAAATAGGTCAATTAAGGATTCTGGTCGAGGCAGATTAACAATTCAAAACACAATAGATTTCATGTATCTTGTACAACTGCCTTCACAAGCCAACCTGCCAATAGCTAGCAGTCTGCACACTTAATCTATCCCTCATGCTACCCCAAAAAATACGATCTGATACAACCATAGCTGTGTGTTATATGGTCATTCTAGTGATTGCCGGGATTAATGGGCAGTGTATTTGAGAGAGTAGGATTTGTTGATAAAAACTTCCACAGCACTATACTAGACTAGACCAAGGCTTGCCATGCTAGGAACGAAGCCAACCATATTGTTGCATCTTCCTTCTCTCTTTTCTTTTTATCTCATGACAACCCTCAAAACAATGGTGGATCAGATCCAACGAGCTTCTGAGCTTTGACATTGATACCAACGCTGACTCTTGCTAGTTCTAAAATTTATAGGTGGAGACCTCATGTTTATGCACTACATCACTATTCTAATCACAGTGGCAGTATCGAACTAATGTTATGGAAAAAGAGCTTGGTCTGATTTAGTTGTGATCCATTTCTTTTCTTTTTTTTTTTACTTTGTTTTCACTGTTAAATCCACTTACTTATTATTTTACTCATATCTGCAGATATGTCCAAGTTGCCTGAGGTGATGCCACTCCTGGGGTTGACCATGACATAGCTGTCATAGAATTTAGCCTACTCCTGCATCTCCGTAATGTGGATTAATCCTACCATTGTAACTTGACAGATGGTGTAACAAAATAAATAAAAATAAATCCCAAGTCTAAGATCTTCTGGAGTACACAGTTTTCTTTTTTCTTTTTTTTGTTTGTTTTGTTTTATATTATTGCTGAGGGGACAACCCACCCACTGCGTAGCTCCAATTTTTTTTTAAAAATGATTATAAATATACAAACAGATTTCCTTTCTGTATATATTGATTTTGTATATCATACAGGCCTCTGAATTTGAATGGTTAGTTTTCTCTCTACTGTAACTAGATTTGATGATACTACCTTTTTATTTTAATTTAATTTTTTTTTTTTATGAGGAATGCTACCTTTTATTTTTAAGTTATTTACCTGAATCTCTTTGAGACTTACTTCACTGTGCATTGCACAGGCACATACTGTAACTTCAGGCTCAAACGTGCATTAGAAGACTTTACTTACATGAGTAGTGCCATTATATATATTTTTAATTTTATCCGCCAATGAATACAATGGTTGTATCTGCTGCCTAAAATTACAGATTTTAAATAATATTGTCTGAGTTTTGAACAACAAATGCTTACTTAGTTAATTGCATATTTTAAGCAATATTTTCTGAGTTTTGAACATCAAATACATACTTACTTAATTGCAGATTTTAAATAATATAATCCAAGTTTTGAACAGCAGATACATAATTGATTGCAGATATTTAAATAGCATATTCTATGTTTTAAACAACGTATGCTTACTTAATTGCATATTTTAAATAATATTCTCTTAACTCTTATTTAAATCTATAAATAATATATAACTATTTACCATACAAATATTTTATGTCCAATAACAACTAAAGATTACTCTTTGTTGAAACACTTCTTTAAATACATGTTTATGGTAAGACTTCACCTCTTCTCAACAAGGTATAATTTCCTCAAACTTTCCCTATAACAAATGAAACAGATCCATGGAATAAATAACATGCAAGAACTTGCTCTTCCCACTTAATTACACAAAGTATGAAACTCATCTTTTAAGTTGCAATATTACAATAAGATGGAGAAAAATATGATTTTCATGCAAAATATCAAGGACTTGCTCCTTTCATTTCTTCATTAAAAAAAATATGAAACCCATCTTTCTTTCTTTTTTTTGACTTAAAATATTACCACAATATTTGAGGAAATAATTTGGATTACCAACTCTTGAACAAGGTCTTGCTCTCCACCCTACCATAATGGCGTCATGGAGCCTCGTGGGCTCTGGCCATACCCCCGAGCAAGGATTTCTTTTAACTCCACAATGATAAATGGAGTCTATTCTCATCTTTACAAAGGGATAAAATAACATAGTACAATTTTCATGCATCTATATTTTCTATTCTCTATTTTTAGCCATGATCCATACACTATGTCACCTTCTTACAACCAATAAACAAGGGAAAATGAAACTAAGAACTTATCTCTTTTCTTGTAGGAGAAGGGGTTGATCTCTTTCCTTCATTTGTCCTTTCCAAGCCAAGCCATCTTGGTCACTATCTTTTCAAGGAGGTGCTCTCCTCTCCCCTTATCACTCTTTCTATCATCTCTACCATAGTTCTCCAAGAGGAGAAGTGGGTAACATCCATTTCCTCTTTTCCATCCAAGTATATAGGAATTCAACTTGAATTCACCTGAATGAGAGAGAGACACTTGTCACTCTCTTATTTGATCTTTCAACACACATCCCCACAAGTTCTCACACATGTGTGAGACTTTTGGGGAGATGGGGGATGTACTATGACACTCTACCCAACAACCCTTACAGGGTGGCTC
Source organism: Sequoia sempervirens (assembly GCA_007258455.2). NCBI lineage: Eukaryota > Viridiplantae > Streptophyta > Pinopsida > Cupressales > Cupressaceae > Sequoia > Sequoia sempervirens. The sequence goes on along the minus strand of VDFB02364536.1, from coordinate 43,998 downwards.
CACACATGTGAGAGATTTGATGCTCTTTCCAAGTTCATTAATGAACTTTGGGGAGTGTGGTGGGGAAGTGATAAGTCACTTCTCCCAACTCCCAAAGACTCAAATTCGTCACTCCCTTTCAAGTGGACTTTTGAAGGGTCAAATCATGTCCTTGGGACCCTATTGCATGCTCACTTGTCCCCTACAACTATGGTATAGACCCTAGGAGGTTTATCTTTGTACCCCAACTAAAGAAATTGACCAACAACCCTCTTTAAAGTCCCACTTAAGGTTCTATCCGAGTTTCACACTTGGATAAGGGTTCATAAACCTTAACCCCAACTTATATCTCACATGACACAATTAAATAACCTTTCAACCCAAAAGAATACACATAGCAACTATTTTCCCTCGGCTCCAAAATAAGGAAATCAAGTACATAAGCACAAAATGGTGTCTTTCAATTTGTTCTCATTGGTTCTGTGTTCTCGTATTAGCACCTCTTTTCTTTCCTGCACATTACCAATGAAATCATAAGCAACAATCATATATCACATTAATTTGGTAACTAAAATAAGATTTAACTGTGCAACCATTTCATTAAAATTCCAATTCACATTCATAGTATACAAGTGCCTAATACTTCCATGGAAATGATAATAAAACATTTCAAAATAAAATACAAGCACATTTTCATGAAATCACACTATACATTGCCTGAAATATATCTAAGCATCTATAAGTATATAACAAAATTAAGATTGTATTATTCACATGCAAAGCGGGGTCTTACTACCCCTCATCTTTTGCATGACTCTGGTTCTCAAAGGGGATAAGTATATTTTGTATCTTCACAGCTCCCCTTTCCCTAGTATCATTGGCCAGGAAATCCCCATGCATTTATTTTGAGTTCCCATGGCCTACTAAGCAAGTCTCATGCATTTATTTTCAAAGCGCATGGTTGACCTAGTAAGTCCCATCACCATGCATTTATTTTTGGAGTGACATTTGTATTACATTGTGACCAGTGGTCCAGCAAAAGCTTGGCACTTACATTTGTATTTGTACTATGTAAAGTAACATATGTTTTCTATACCAAACAGGAGCTTGGCACTTGCAAGTTCCACTCATCTTTAAAAAGATATGTGATAATGTGACATTGTAATTCAGTTGTAATAAAATAAATGGTTGTGTTATTCTTCATTATTTATTTATAGTAAAGAATTATTTTCTAAGTTCAGTGTCTATGAATCTATTCAAATCATTTTTTTCCTTTAAGAAATTAAGTATTATCTATTTATAAAATGATTGCATGCAGATTTATAACTGTTACCCTATAATTTTGATGTGGAATTGTGATATCTCAAGGTGCCCAATCTGTTAGCTAACAAAAACATAAAGCAATACAAATGAAAAAAGAAAGTTATCATCAAATTGACAAAAATGATTATACACTAAAAGTTGTCACTCTTGTTAGGGTTTACCAAAATGTTATTGATTTCTAATTTGACGTTGACCTTCTCCCCTGGTTCCTAGTATCATTATTCATTTTATTAAGTCCTTTGAAACATTAAGTTACTAGCCCCTTGTCCTTGATGTCAATCCTAGCGCATTAAAGTTTAAAACAACTTTAAAACACATGTTTATTATTTATATCATAAATTACTCAACCGTTTGATGAACATTTGATGTATGGTTGTATTTGCATTCTGAAATGAAATGCACAGAGCGCTAGGCTTGTGAACTTAAACCTTCGGAATCACCCTATAACCATTAGATTTATAAAGATCAATGGTTTAGAATTTATTGTCAATTCAAGACTAAATTGCTTGTTTTAAATGTTGTTATACATGTACTAATTGTGTAGTTCAAAAGAAACATGTAGACGTTTCATTCACTTTAATGTTAAAAAAAAAAGAACTTTCTATTGCTAAGTGATTTTATTTTTAAGTGAGAGGGTTAGCACATGGGGAGATTTTAGTCTTCAATTTTCTCATTGCAGTGCACCACCCTGTTTTGGGTTCCATAGTTCCACTTCCACTAAAGCCATTCCAGTAACCTAGTTTCCATGACTGTCAACATTAATATTTTCAAGAATCAAAATCCAAGTAAGTGAAATAATTCCTGCGGCTACGTTTCATCATTTGACATTTCTTAAAATCTTATTTTTTCAAACTTTGAAATTTGCATTTAGAGTTAAGAGACTTAAGAATTAAGAAAAATTGAGGACTAATAGGGAATTCATAATTTCACATTGTATAAGCATGTCTACCACTAGTACCACTGGAGCAATGTTGGATAAAAAAATATATTATGCAAAATTGCTTAAAACCTCAAGTTTCACTAATGAATACCATGATATTTATGATCCTAAAACCTGTGGTAGGTGTACCTCAGAACTTAGATTTTCATCTCAAAATAAGTCTACAAATCAAATGCAATTTAATAGTATCAGTGCACCGTGGGTAACTAGATTAGGGTGCATGATGTTACATGAGGTTTTCCCTTGCCCAAAATTATGATGATAAAAAAAGAGCAATTGTTAATAAAGATAGCAAAGAAGAATTGTTATCCATTAATGCAGAAGAACATGGAAAAGTGTTGGGGTTTACAACCAAATAATTTGGAAATGTCCACATTGACCTAGAAAAGCTTGCTAGTGATTATGAAGCAGTGGATGAAATAGAGAAAAATTCTCTTAAATAAAATAGTTCAGGATAGAAACAAATTGAAAGGTGATCATAAGCCTCCTTATGATTTGGATATTTTTAAACCATGGGTTCAGGATATTATTTCCATGCTAGCATTTTTTCCTCATACTAGATAGCAATTTGGAAGTGGGTGCAAGCCTTCTTGAAATGGTATATAATATCCATTATGGTGTTCCACATTTCAAATATAATTTTATTGAGCACATTGTAGAATCCATGCATAAACAATTTTAATGATTAAAGGAGGTTCCACCAAGACATTTAGGTTCACAACTTACTTGTGCTATCTTTTTCTATTCAAATTTAGAGGAATGTTTCAAGCTAACAAGCTTCAAATTTAGTCGTATAATAATGCTAAGGAAAATAAAATGGCTCTAGTATATGATCAAACCACTGAGATAAGGATGCATGATTCTGAAGAACTACAGTCATTTTCTGGAGACTACTTTTTGGCTCCATTGCATCAAGCAATTACAAATACTCCACTACCTAGATTTCCTATGTCATGTAGAAACTACATTCAACTAGGAAAATAAATACAATTGGCCGATTGGTACTTAATGGAAGAATATATTGTGCTAAGTATTTTATGGATCAAGAGTACAGCCATACAAACTTCCAATACATGTGACAGAAAGGGTTTTTGCATTGGAATATGTAAGGAAGATGCAGAGTACTAATGAAAGAACTTTGCAGTCAAGAAGACCTTATTTCCTTCTTTACCTTTTTCATGTGGGGTTCACATTCAAGAGAAAAGCATTTAGTGTGGCACATAAGCTTTTGAAAAAAAATTATTTTGATGATATATGTCACTGGTAGTATGATCCATGTGACACCATTAAATCAATGATTGTGGCCAATAAGAATGTTGGAAGTAGAATTCAACATCAAAGTAAACCCTTGCTTGAAAACTTGAGAAACAAGGATTCTTGGGATGAGTTCAAAATAGCAATGGAGAAAGGTGTTGTTAAGAATGGTATTTTGTTTGAACAATTGTTAGCAGAAATTACGATGTTGCATCAAAAGACAATTAGGAGGTACAACAATTTTTATGAAAAAAGTGATAAACCATCTAGTAGAGTAAAAATACCAGATTCTCTAGAGAAGGAAGTTATAGATAAAAATTGGTCACAATAAAAAATTACTTCCTTTTGGTCTATGAGGAAGGAGTTGGGTGATCCAAGAGCTCTTGCAGAGTATGGAGATAACGAAGAAGATCGTGAGTTTAGAAAATTGTGGAATATAGAGCATCCTAATGAATATGAAGATAAAGAAACCAATGATGAATGTAATGATGATAGGGAAGAACAAATTCATGTCAATTTCAAACTTGTTTTAAGTGAGGCCACGAAAGAAGCATATACTTTAGGAGCATCCATAGCTAAAAAAATGGGTTATGAAGGTGGTCCTTTGGGGTCCCAAAGACAAGTCCCTTGGATGGTAATAGAGGTAGAGCATAGAAAACCAGTTGATAAATCTAGCCTTGGGCTTCGAGGTGAAAAATTAGACCAAGGGCATACAAGTGAATTTGTTAGAGCTTCAAATCCTCATCCTCATGGTCAGATATAATCACAACTAGGACATGCCCATGGTGGAGAGCTTAGTGCAACTAGCACTACCTTTGGTGATGATGGTATGGGTATTAGTACTAGTAGTGGTCAACATGTGCTACAACAAAAAATTACACACAAGAGGACAACAATAAAAGATACCACAGAAACACCAAGTGATTGAGGCATACAGAAGAGGCAAAGGATTTTGACAAGTCCAAGTCACACTACCAATGGATCCAACACAAAGGAGTTATTTCCAAGCACTCCCCCACTGCCAGTTAGTGTGCATGTGACATAATTAGCAACTACAAGTACTCTTATTCCTTTGCCATTCAAGCATTCCATTGTTCTTGCATCCCTAGGTTTTGATTACTTTGAAGAGTTTAAAAAGAAATCAAACTTGAATAAAAAAAGAAGCAACTAATGGAGAGTATCTGTTGTAACTTCAGAACCTACAACAACCATGGTATTACCCACATTTGACACAAATCAAGAAATCATGGAGTACACAATTCTTGTTCCCGCAGTTCAAAAAAAACAAACAAATCAAATGGCTTGACCTAAATTCCAAGTGAGCAATATTCAATTAGATTTTTCTGGACTCAAAAATACTGACAAAATTAATCTATCAAAGAAGAACAATGAATTGGTGTACACATCATTGCTAAATCAAGATAGACAGAAGAAAAGGTTGCAGACTCAAATAGAAAAGTTACAAGAAGACCTAGCAAATGAGAAAGCAAAGAGGAAAGCAACAGATAACAAGAGCAATGAATTAGAAAAAAGAATTAAAAAATCTACCTCTACATCAACAAGCATAGAGGATAAGCAAAATGAGACTGAAGTGAATGAACTAAAGCAAAGGCTAGATGAGAGCAACAAGAAATATGATGAGGAAAAATCCACTTCAAAAAAGTTAAGACTAAGCATTATGAATGGAAATGCACAGTGGGAACAAAATTTGGAGAAAGAGAGAAAAAGAAATGAAAGATTGGAGGCAGAGGTCATGGAAGCAAAAAATGAAATTAAGTCTTGCCAAAATAAGTTATCTGCATTTTGCAGAGAAACGATGAGGCACATGAAACAAAATATTTGGGATGAAATAATGCAAAGGATTGATCATTTGTGTGACATGTTTTAATTGATTGATGCTATCAGACAACATGATAAGAAGCTCAGCAAATATTTAGTGGACAACAAAAATGTGTTGGCATTAGCGAAATCTGCAAATCAAGTTCAACAAGCAGTCTACAAAGCCAGTGAGAATGTTTTGAAATCAAAAGGGATTACTAATCGGCTTGCTACATCAATGATGTTTCCATCTATCATTGAAAAGTGTTAGAGAATGCGTGAAACAAAGGAATATTTGCATTTAGCTGTAGAAAAGATGAAGAAGGTGGATGACAAGTAAGGGAATTCACAAATCTTGGTTTGCTAGAGGCTTTTGATACAAATGATCAATTCATTGGAAAGAATGATTTCAGAAAAAAGATGGAGGGTGCAAGGAAGATTGATTTGGACTAGATTCCTTAAAACCCAGATGTGGTGAACTATTTGGATTCCATCAAACCATTGCTAACCTTGAATACAAAATTGATTGAAGAATTCAAGACAGGTTCCAATTTCAATCATGAAAAACAACATTAGTTAGAACAAATGACAATTCCACCACCTGAACAGTGGAAGCTGCTAGAAAAGGTGATACAGTGATTTAATTTTTGATAATATGAGTTTCCAAGTTCCAACTCGGCTATGTGCAGAGTTGTCTTTGAGAAATATTTTGTATTGCCAATGCCTCTATGTATTCCTTCATGTGAAAATCAATAAAAAAGCTCAAATTTAGAATTCAATAATGTGTTGATGTTTAATTATCTATATTATTTGTTTTTATCATTTGAAGAAAAAGTCTGGTAGTGGTTTCAACTACTAGATATACATTAAACGATTATTGATGTTCATTGTTGTATATGCCACTAATGTTATTGTTCATTGTCTAATAGTGAGTTTGAGAATTGAGTTGAGTGATGAATCATTGATTACATGTTCAAGTTTTACTTTTAACACAATCAAAATATGAACTATAAGGTGATTTTAATTTCAAGCATCCATAATATTAGTGAAATTGCATTAAAATTCACACATCAATACTCAAACTCCATGACTACTTATCAGATCCACTAAATATTTATATGAATTCATACTTTAATCAAGGTACTTTAACTATTTCATTAAACCAAAGCCATAATTAAAACATACATCAATGCATAATGACAAAGAAGATTAATGAAAGATCATTGATCAAATTTCATTAATAATTCATGTAAAATGTTACAGGTAGAGAGACAATAGACTCAAAATAAAGGAGAAAAACAAGCTTCAGGCCGAGATGTACACATGTCACATTTTCATTTGACAAATTATACCAGTCATTTCCTTAAGAAATGGTTGAAAAAAACCAAAAGATATTTGCATGAGCAATCATCCACTCCTTGGTTACAACATGACTTGAACTAGTTGGTCCTTGAGACCTTAATATTTCCACTCGTTTCCACAATGCTATCTTTGTTTCAAGTTCAACAACCTTTCGCTAACTCTTATTATATTCATCAATAAGCTCATTATACTTACTTCTATGCATGTCTATCTTTAGTAAGGCTCTCAATTGTTGCTTTTGTGAGCTTAGCAACGTTTATGGTCATGCTAGCTGCTTCTAATGTTGGAGTATCAAAAACTCTTTTTATAATCAGTTTGGTAGAGATCTACCTAATTTTTTTTAAATTGTCAATTGATTTCGCCTTGTCATGATTATGAGCTTTTGTGTCCATGGGTAGGGTTTAGGGTTTAGAATGAAAACCCTCTTTTCAAAATCTTGCATTCATAAACCTCAAAGGTTCTATGTTTGCGTTGACTTGTCATATTCAATTACCGGTCTTGTAAGTTGCAACTTGACCCATTGAGGTCATTGTATTACCGACCCTTTTATTTAGGTTTACCGGTCATCGTGCTCTTGTTTACCATTTAATGTTGCCTAAGTTGGACCAAAATATTTTATGACAAAATCCTTAAATTTTAATTCTTTAATCCTAAGGGTCGAGTCTCATCAACCTAGTGATGTCCCCATTTTAAAAATAACTTTATTTGCATGTGCAAAATATACAATTGTTCGATTGCAAGATCTAATTATCGTCATTCCTTGCTAGCCCCATGCAATTAAAATAAGGCTTTAATAAAAGCCTCAAGGTCAGCAGGTTATCAATGTGTGTACTGTCGTACGTGTGGGTCTCGGCCTTCAATGTGGAACCTGACATTCTAAAGCTTTCAAATCAATAGATGGGATACAATGGTGAGATTAAATCTCAGTCATTCCCGCTCACCCCATGGGATTAAAATAAGGCTTTAATAAAAGTCTCAAGGTCAGTGAGCTTCTACCACATTAATTCCATGATTGTTTGGAATGACAAAAGGTGGGGTCCAATGATTGGATGATTTGGCATCCAATTGGCGGGCTCATGTTGGCCGATGGAATGGTGCACAATGGTGACGTGAATTCAAACTTGGTTGAGATCAATGGTGGAGTTTTAAAATTGAAAGTACAACCATGGTAGCCATTTTTTCTTTGCGCAAGCGAGCAATAATGGTAGAAATGACCTCCAAAGCTACCCAACCTCACTCATGTTGGACATAAATGATTCATTCTTGCATAATTGAGAGTTGCAATTTGAAAATAAATTTTTAACACACGAGATTGAAAAGAGTATCTACAGAGATCAACATGATCAATATTAGGGTTTTCATGCAATTAAAATTTGTAAGTGAATCAAACATAGTTTTATGTGCTTTATTCAGATTACCTAGGATTAAGGTTAAAATTCATTGTGCTTTCATTTGAATTGGCTTTGTGCTTTGTTTTAATTTCTTTTTTGAGGTTTGAATTTGCTTTAAAAAAATCACAATTCTGTCAAACCTTTCAAATTTTGCACCTTCGAGCCGAGCCCTAGATTTGAATTGAGAAGCTTAGTCATGAACCCATTTCTGTTGAAACCTTAAGTTTATCTAAATTAATTTTGTTACCAATGGCACCCAAAGCACAAACCATTCACCCAATTAAGACCCTCCACAAACAAAAAGGTTGAAGGAAAAGTTGTATTCTATGGTCATAGAATTACTGATAAGTTGATGGACAAGCAATGCTTCATTAAGGATGCAAAAGTGCCCTATACTGGATGGCAATTGTTCCAACACTGGTTTAGGAATAGAAATATTGGGGTTCCTGTCTACAACCCTTGGAGACTAGACATGGGAAAGTTGGTAGTTCCCAATGTGTACATGGATGTAGATTTGTTGAAGGACATTGTTGCAAGATATGACCCAGTTGTCAAGATGGTCAAAAAATTTGATGGCAAAGAGATGTTGAGTCCATAACAAGAGAAGAGATTGCAGAGATTTTCCAACTACATGAGTGGAGCAAAGATATGATTTCTCTTGAAATGGATGTTTTTAGAAAGCAATATGAGAATACTAGGGTGCTACTCAAAACGTCAATGTTACATGTGCACACTACTAGCATCGAAATGGGGAAGAATAGGAAGCAAATAAAGATTGGTAGGGATGAACTTGAACCCTTCCCCATGAAATATTTTGCTAATTACTTCAATAATATTGTGTATTCTTTGTGCCAAATCATTGGTTTCACTCCACCGGATACCTTTCCGAGGGAATATAGTTACATGGCATGCCATCTGCAACACCCAGCCTTCAATGTAGTCTATGAATATGCCACATATTTTTCAAAATGCATTCACAAGGGTTTGGTTGATTTGAAAAGTGGAAAGAATTGGGTATATTTCTGGTGGTATTCTTTGTTGATGCATATGTTCTTGCATAAGGGTGAGAAGAATTTTGGGGACTTGACATTGAAGAAAAGGGAAGATGACATTGATATACCTATCAAATGCTAGACCCAAATTCTAGACAATGATGATCATAAATTTGATTATGTGGTTTTCCATAATGCCTTTTCCTCAAATTGAGAAGGTTCCTAGTGTATCATCCACCCCAAATCCCTAAGGAAATCCATGACTTCCTAAGGCCCATGGAAAGGAGAACAAATTTGAGTCTGAGTCACAATTGGGAGACATAATCCCATATCCCCACACAAAAATCTTTAGAGTCTATGGCACAAATGTCATTCCATTTGTATTACCAAGGGATGTTCCATTGAGGATTGGATTCCTAGAAATCATGAGACAATTGGGAGGATCTCAAATGGTTCATTTTCCTGAGACATTCAGGAAGGGTTTATTCTTCCTAGAGTACACAACATTTGCAGATTTTGTGATAATAAAGGGAGGATGGACAAATTTGTTGAAAATTCTTGCACCTTACAACTTGAACACCATATGCTCAAGGAACCATGATCTTGAGGGCTTTATTGCAGCACTAAAGAGAAAGAATAGGAGTGGCGCTTTTGTGCATAATTTTTACTATCCTGAGGATGTAATCAAGAATGATTTTAATTTCATAGGAAGAGAGAAAAGAAAAATATTTGGCTTTCAATAAAATGGTTGATAATGTTAAGAAATATAATCCTAGAAATGACCCTATGCCCTATATAAGGGGTGAGTTCAACAAGATTATGCATGTTATGAATAATTTTGAGAGCATTGTGGGAGTCTTGAGGGAAGAGCATGTGGTTACAGATAAAGGGAAATCAATGGAAATTGAGGAGGATCCCAATGTAGTGTTGGAGGAGAGACCTACTTACCAACCACCAAAGAAGATAAGGATTTACTCCAAGAAAGAGATATTAAAGAAGCAACAAACTTTGCCAACCCCTACTACATTAGAGGGGTCAAGGGTAAGTTCTCCTGCAAGGTCGGTGCCATCACCCCCAAGAGGTGCCCCTCTTACTGTTATTGATATAGACTCACCTCCAAGAGGTGAAAACCCTCTCCATCAAACCAACCACCTATGAAAAAGAAAAAGTTTGAGGTAGAAAAGATTGTTGACTACCTAAACATAGAGGAGGAGGACATTCTCATTACTTATAAAGAAATGTAGCAAGGAATTCCTTCTCCCATCAAGGATGTTGCCTCAAGTTCAGGAGGAGATGGCCTTAGACTTGGAAGGATTGATCTCAAGGGCTTGAATAGTGTAGATGATTTGAGGCAAGAAGCATGTAAATTATTCATGGAAGATTATTCTTTGATTGAAACAAAGGAATTTTGAGATTTTGTGTGGACAGCAAAGGCCTTTGAATATGCAGATAATGTTGCTAGAGAGAGGAGCTTACATCCAGAGCTACCTAAGAGTGTTATTTAGGAAAATGTAAGAAAGGCCATGAAGAAAGACTTTCAAAATATGATAGCTAAAGAGGGCAGAGCCCTTGTACAAAAAAGTGGTGTGTTATTGCTACTCGAATGGGACATTGTTGATGTAGTGGTATTGGATACCATAAGGAGGTCTGAGAGACCCTTATTTCAAACTAAGGAGAAGGCCAAATTGGCTCTTCAAGGATCAGCATTTAGTGAAGAATGGGATTCCCTAGTTGTTTGGTCATTGTCCTTGGGATCCAGGAAGCCAGTGGTTGCAAAAACAAGTGATTTTAGCAGGAAACTGGTTATAATGAGAGTGGCAAAAACCCCAGCATTGGAGGCTGCTGACATGGCAATAAATGTTGCTAATTTCACAAAAGAAACAATGGAGAACCTCACCACTAACAAAGACATGTATAGAAGCAAATATAATGAACTTGTGGATGAATATAATAAGATTCAGCAAAGGGTTGTTGAATTGGAAACTGAAGTAGCATTGTGGACGCAACAAGTGGAAACATTGAGAAATTAGGGTTCAACTAGTTCAAGTCATACCACACCTACCCCTCCTCCTCCACCAGAGAAATCTCTAGAAATAGTGCCTTATAATATGGGTCAAAATCCACTCACAGTTGAAGAGCCAAGCACATTAGGTGCAATTCCACCAACTGAGCCCACTAAGGAAGAATTCTTGTAGCAAATTGGAGTATACAAAGAATTGCTTGAAAAAGTTCAGAACACCATGCATGAGAACAATGCAAATATTGTTCGTACTATTTTGAAGCATCTAAATAAAAAGATTCAAGGCAAATTAAATAGTTTCCATGCAAATTATTCTTTAATGTTGCAAGCAATGAAGTTATCTTAGAGGGATAGGGAATTGGCTATTCCAATCCTAGATAAGTGGATTCCTAGAGTTAATAATTCGATATTCATGGCAATTGGGGCTAGATAGTAGGAAGATAGATATCCAAGAGTGGTCCCAACTTATAAATTTGTTAGTGAGGTTAAGGAACAAAATTTTCAATGGTATGTTACCCTATTAGAATAGAAGATAAGAGAATTGAAGGCCAAGTTTGATGAGGCAGATTTGGCATTGTCGTCTGACATTCAGTATATCTATGATGAGTTGAAACCCTTGCAAATGTGGATGAACTGGGTGGACACTAAAATTGTTTCTCAAGTAGTTCTTATTTTTGAAAAGGTTGACATTGATATATTAAAAGATGCTTAAGATAAATTTTCTTTCATCATCAACTTTCTAGAAGATTTTGATAAGGAGTCCAATTCAGTAAGGACAAAATACTCTCCATATAGAAAGAAGATGGATGAAATAATTGATTTCAATTGGCCATCTGATGTAGAGTATGAGCAATGGAAGAGAATATTTATTGATGAATTAGATCTATGAGTACAAGAATGGAGAACACATATACTAGGTCAAGTATAGTACAGGTATGGCCTTTGAGATTATAATGAATATAAGATATGTGTCTCTTGACTGAGAATACCACAAGTAAATGTTGATTGTTGATGATGTGGATGTTGACTAGGATGTTTGTTCACTTTTTCCATCTTTGCACATTTTTGTCATTTTGCTCGATGGGATGAATATGCTACAACGGTTAGGTTATTCCTTTCCAACAAAGTTCCTTTTGGAAGGTGGTTTTATTTTCTTCAACAAATGGATAATATTTGTCTCAAGTATGTTCCCTCCAATTAAAAAGTGTGAATATACCCAGGTAAAATGGAATGTGTGTTGTAGTGGTCAAATAAAAATGTGGCATGCGTATTATTCAGCCTCATGCTTGTTTTGCTCCCTTGTTCTTATAAAAGGGAATTTTGGGCCATTAGTACAGGTCTCTTGTTGAATTCTAGATACAAATTATGCAAATTGTGAACATAGAGAGAATGCATATGAAGTATGTATCTTAAGTTTTGATTCTAGCAAGTGAATTTTGTTAATTGTATGGTTTCTAAGAATATATGAACAGTAATGCAAATATTTTGAGTCTATCGTCTCTCCAGCTTTACTCTATATCTGAATTATTAATGAAAATTTGATCAAGAATCATTTCATTAATCTTCATTGTTATTGTGCTTTGATGTGTGTTTTAATTCGAGCTCCAGTTTAATGGATTAGTTAAAATGCTTTGATTAAATCATAAATTCATATACCTATCTAGTGGATCTAACAAGTAGTCATAGATTCTGAGTATTGATATGTGAGACAAGGGTTAAATTGCTAAGGGCTTAAGACTTAAGAAATTTGAGATAGGTTTTAGAGCTAAAACCCTAAACCCTACCCTTGGGTATGGATGCAACATACCTTTATAGGGCATAGAACAAGCTCAAATTTTAAAAAAAAATTAGGAGCTCTACTAGAAGTCAAAAACATTCCTAATTACATCCTCGGGATAACAAAAATTATGCACAAAATTTATTTTATTCCCACAGGGTGAGCAAAAAATAGTTGAGATTAAATCTCAACATTGCATGTGGATCGTCGATTTAAAACCTTAAGGTGTTGGGGATGTGAGTGGAGACCAAGCCCCACACCTACAGCAGAACATGTTTCTTCAGCCCATTGACCCCGTAGCATTTCAAAAAGTATTATTTTATTCCCACAGGGTTGGCGGGGAACAGCCAGGATGAAATCCTCTAATCTAACGGGTAGGATCAAATCCTTAGATCCAACCATCATAAAATATTAACCATTGATTTGAACACCTTTAGTCATCGATGCCTTCAAGCAGTGGTAGGACTCGCCAAAAGGGTGTCTAGGTGTCACCTGTCCACTATCTCACTGGCTCCTTAATTTGATTAATTTAATCCTGCGGGATGGAGGGGAACCAATAGAAAGCATTCAATGGGACCCACCAAACATAAGAAAGGATTTTAATAAGCACATGTACTTATTACATGGCTTAAAATGGTTTGCCTTCCTAGGTTTATAACATGAACAATATTGAGTGAATATCAAAACCCAAACTTAGGGAAAGAACAAGAATTAAAGAATTGTATGACCCGTATAAGACAAGGATTCTACAGGTAGCAACTAGGAACACTAGGCTCAAGGGGTCGATGAGTAAATGGATGCAAAGGAATAAGATATGACTTAAGAGACCGAGAACGGCTAAAAAATGGTCAACTTAGAATTAGATTATTACAATGTAGGTAAAAGGAAAAGACACTATAATATCTTTAATTTTAAATATAATATTGACCTATCGTGCTCTGCAGTATTGTATTCACTATCATCTGACTCAAAATAATCAACAGTTATTTATAGGTTATCGATGTTGAATTATTAGATTTTGTTCAAGGAATGGATTGATATTCCTTTTAGTTATTTATCAAAGATTGTGTGAATGGCAATGCAATAGGAATTTATAAGTAGTGTGATAAATGTTCTTTAAAAATGATGCAGAATCACATATCAAATCCAATACCATGGAATACAATATAAAATATAAAATATCACAATTTCATGGAATACAATATAAAATATCACAATTTCATGGATACAATATAAAATATCATCAACTATAGTTTGGAATATGATTCATAAAGTACTTGATATAAAATAAAATATCATCAAGTGCAATGATTCACAATTTCATTGAACACAATATAAAATATCATCAACTACAGTTTGGAACAATGGAAACTAATTCTTGAAGTGTAGTCTAAATACCTCAAAATGCTAATTCTCTTTCATTTCCCAAATAGATTCAAGGTCCTGAAACTGACATTCATCTTGAGATAAAGTAAGAGAGTCATCTTAATTCTGAATCTTCTCTTCATTCTCTTCGGCATGTGTCTGAAATTCAACATTCATTGTGTAGTTTGTGTTAATGTCGCCTGCCCCACTACCACTACCAATGCCACTAGTACCAAAGCTTGGAATTGGAGTGTTGCACAACTCGGTCCCTCTTCTTTCACATGTGGACCTCCAAATTGTGAGTGCCCTTTCAAAAGGAAAAAAATTGGCATTATACGCAGTTCCTTTCATCCTCAAGCAATTTTCCAAATTCTTGTCAAGTTTTTTTCTTAACTTTGATTTCAAAAATGCCAATGTACTGAAAACTCTCTCATCCTCCATTGACCCCAATATCATTGTTTGACATAAATCAGCAAGTTTGAAATGTTTTGATATCGAATCACACAATATTTCACTCTGACCTAAGTTTGTCCAAACCTTTTTTATTCATCATGGTTCAAAGGCCTTCTTTGTGCCCATGGAATTATACTGGTCCTTCATAGCTATTGCAAAATTATTACATTTTTTTCTGAGCTTATCTTTATTTAAAATTCCTTCTTTTGTCTAATCATTGTATGTTACACCTTTTGAAAATTGTTCGATTAAGATTTTTACTTTATCATGAAAATATTTTAGGTTATCTCAATTTACCCAAAATTGAGGATACACAACCATGGTTTCAAGTATTTCATGTCGAGGGAATCTTTCATGAATCTCTGAGGAAAGATATTTTGAAATTTCCTTCAAATTATCACTAATAGATTCAACAATGTCATTAAAATCTTCCTCGTTAACAACTACTTCTCTACTAGAGCACCTGGTTGTCTTACTATGGTACATTGGTATCTCATATCCACATACATAGATACATAAGTTCCCACTTGCATTAAATTGTAAATAATTATTAGGATTATTCAAATTAGTAATTTTTTTCCACAGGAAACAATTTGGGCCTTCTTGTGTTAGATCTAGATATAGATGATTGAAGGCCAAGCATGTATGTTTACATATATTGGCATATTCATAAATATACATAGTTATTTCTTGGGCTTTCTTCACAAGATTGTTCATCACATCTAGTATGGAGAGAAGACTAGCTAAAGTCAAGAGTGTCTCTATATTGCTTAGCCTATGTAAGAGGTCAAGAGATTTGTCTACTATGTTGTGACACTCGTACATCACTCCAATCAAGGATTGATATTAAAGAAAGAGCTGGTTGCATTGGTCCATGCAAGGAGATCCATCTAGTATCGACATCCTTTAGAAGCTTGTTTCCTAGTGTTATTCCCTCAACAAAATTTTAAAATTTTGCGAAACATTTGGGACTTCAGCAAAAGTATGTGTCGATCTCACGGACTAGATTTTCAACTTTTGATATTGTAGGAAACTTGCTTACAATTTTGAATGCTAAATTCATTATGTGGGTCATGTAGTGAATGCCAAGCATGTATGGTGCACAAGTAGTTTGTAACTTTGTGAAAACACCGCTTCTTTGACCTTGCATCACTGCAGCTCCATCAGCTCCTACACACACCAACTTTTTGGCAATTGTCAACTCATTTATACTTGCAATTTCGTTCAAAGATTTCTTGACTAGTTCAAATAGATTTTGTGATGTTGAATTGTCCTTCATTTTATGAACACAAAGAAGATGAGCTTGGCGAACATGTTCTATAGTATACAAATGCATACAGACCCAAGAAGTATTGTCTATTGTAGTAACTTCATCTAAATATAATGCAATGAAGTTTGACTCTTTTAATTTCTCCTTTAAATCTTCCTTTTCCACTGCAGCAAGACAGTTTTCCCATTCCCATCTAGCATTTACTGACCAATGTGAGAAGGGAAAGTGAGGAACACCCAAAAAAGATAATAAACTATAATATTATGGGTAGTCTATCATAGGATTCCCTCTAGACAAAATATGAAAAACAACACTCAATTAAACAGTTTTTGACAGATTTGCTCCTTCCATTGCTTTTCCAAATTGAGCCTCAAGTGTACCTTGACATGCAACAAGGTTTTAAATTATTTGCTTATTCTCTTCATATTCTGCGGCATACTTAACATGAAGAAATTATTCCTTTGATTTCCATCATACGACTGATTGTTCCTTTTTGTCTATGATTTGTTTTTCATAAACTTTAGCGATATGTTTTTCTATAGTGTCAAGCTTTAGTTGCAACTTCTTGTCTCTTCCACATTTCCAACTACAAATTGTACACTTGCATTCTATTGCGCTTTCAATATCATTTACTTTCCCCACTAGTACAATGAATAGGTACTTTGACAACCAACCAAGCTGAAAATTCCTTGTCATTTCCCACTCACATCCCATTTTTTATTTTCTTTTTCTTTTCTTGCTACCAACATCATCCTAATCCAAGTCAATTATTGCATTCTATCTAACCAAGGTATCCCTTGGAATATCTTATGCGGTATTTCCATCCTCATTTGATAAATTTTGATTTAACTCAATGACAATCTCACCTTGACCTTTCGGTGGCAATGAGGTATTGTGAATGCCTTCTTAATTAATATTTGGTGGAAGAGTTGATGATGTAGCTCCATCTTGATATAATGGACTAGAAGCATTTCCAATTCCAAAGTAAAATTGTATGGTACCTCTACATTTTGGTCATTTTGATGGCCTCCCAGTCCCTTCACTACCTTGAGGAGTCTTACCCTTGCTACTCGACATATTGATCTCTCACTTTGAATAAAAGCTGGAAAAAAATGTCTTATTTAAGAAGGACAGAGAATATACTAATATATATCCCATTCCCTACTCAATATCATCTTTAAGATTGAAGCAAGAATGGAAAAGAGATAAAGAAATCTTATTATTATAACTAATAACACTATGAAGAAATGATCACTCACCTTTAAGTCAACATTTTTGGCTTTCGCTAACTTCTGAATCAAGAACCTCAAAACTGAACAAAATGTGTAAGAATAAATGATAGTTTCAATTGTATTTATATAAATCCATATTTGGAAAATTCCGTAGGATTTTTAAAATGTATATTAAAAATTTGGTGAATCATGCGTGCTTATACACCGATACGTTGTAATTTTCAAGGCGAAATGGGTCCTCAAATGTAATTATTTTTTAATGTTATTGGCAGAATAGGTCCTCATAAGCAACTATTTATAAATTTTGATTGGCGAAATGGGTCTTCATAAGCAACTATTTGTAAAATTTAATCGGTGAAATGGGTCATGATATAATGTTTTAATAGTATGATGGAAAATATTTAGGTGTTTTATTACATTTCTTTTGAGATTCCATGCCAAAATATTAATCAGTCTATTTGAAACGTGTAGTTTGTTATGGAAAATTTGTTGCTTAAATATGCCTCATTAAATAAATTGCCGGTGAATGGACATGCATTAGACCAATAATTTGTAAAATCTGAGTGATTTGGACACCCTATTGGGTGTGATTAATTCACCAATTTTGACTTGGAGGATTTCTAGAATTCACCACTAAAGTTTTCCCTATTTCTTCCCCTATCTTTCCTACTTCCCGTGGTCTTAGATAAGGTGACCATTTTTTACCCTTCTTGTTTATCCTTATGGTTGAAGTTCTTGGTAGATTACTCAATTCTTGAAGGACTAATGGATGCATTCAGGTTTGATCTTGGGCTAGGAGCATGGCCTCCCATACCCTCCTATAGTTTGTGGATGATACGACCTTGATGGGGGTGGCCTCTATCAAGGAAGTGACCAATTTCAGGGAAGTTTGGATGTGTATTTAGCTGCTTCTAGCTAACAAATTAATGAAGATAAGTCCAATGTTTTCTTCTTTAACACTCTAGTGTTAATTCAAGGAAGAATTGCTAATATCTTACCTTTCATATTGGGATCATCCCCTTTGAGTATCTTGGCATTCCCCTATCTCTTGAGAAACTTAAAAGAGAGAATTTGAAGAAGATTTTAGAAATATTTCATCTAAAAGTGAGTCATTTGTCCTTCAAGTGGTTGTCCTTAGTTGGAAGTTTAATTTTATTAAGATTCATGTTACAAGCTCTTCCAATTTATAAATTCTTCATGTTATCTACTCCTAGAATTTTTCTTAAATATTTTGATAGGCTCTCTCAAAGGTTCTTATGGGCTGAGAACTTGGATTCTCATAAATGGTGCTTAGTTAGTTGGGAACAGGATTACAAGCCAAATATTTTTTAGGGTCTCGATCTCCATCAGACAGTGCTTAATTATCAAGCCCTTGCTACCAAGCTATACTAGAGGTTGTATAAAAATCCTATGCAAACATGGGCTCAAATTCTAAATCATAATTATTTGGGTGGTGTTGCAACTGTGGAGATTCCTAGGACAAATCTAATGGGGAAGGGTTTTATATCCTGGGATACTCTCAAGAAGGGTGCTTCAATCATGAAAGAGGGTCACTTTTGGATTGCGAAGAATGGGGAGAAGGTCCTATTCTGGGAGGATTATTGGAATCTTCACTCTCCACTTCTTCAATCCTTTCCTACCTTACAAACTCTAAGTGAATTTTCTAGAGGTTGGGTGGTCAAAGATGGTTGACTTCAAAGCTCCATTCAATCTTGGGAACTCTAAAAAATTTAAATGGAAGATGCCTAATTGTTGGCCCGAGTGGGGAAATTCTGAAGCCCACAATACTCTTGCTTCCATTTTGGCCTAGAGACCTTGTTCTTCACTAAAAAGGGAGGATGTTCTGGCTTGGGGTATGACTCAAATCATATTTGGTCGGTCTTGGCTACCAATTTTTAGAAGAAATGTTGGGTGACAAAAGGGTTGATCCTTGGTGGAAGAAAATATGGAATAAGTTTTGTTGGTCAAAATGCAATATATGTTTATTTGGCCTGTGAGTCAAAATAAGTGCCTCACTTGGGATAATATTAGGAAGCATGGTCTTTAAGGACCATCCAAATGTGTGTTATGTAATTCTAGTGAAGAAACTATGGTTCATTTTGTTTCTAGTGCCTCTTCTCGTTGGTTATTTGGAGTCAATGGTGGAATAGGTGGAAGTAGCCTATAATTCATGCTACTTTGGTCTAGGAATTCTAGTCTAGTTTGGGTAGACCATCTACATCTACTTCTTTTTTGTTAGTTTCTTGGGAGATTGGTCCTAGTTTCATTCTATGGAAAATTTGGTTAGAAAGAAATTTTTAATTTTTTCAAGGTTATAAGTTGGTTGTGCAGGTGTGGAATAAAACTCAAGAATCAATTAATGAGACTATCTTGGCTAAGAGCTCTATTCTTTTCTTTTTTTTAGACTGTAGGAATCGAGTAGCATGACCCCCTATAAGCTACAATGTGCCTGGTAAACTTTTTAACGTGGTCGGTAGCACTAGCGCGACACGCCCTCAGGTACCACGAGGGTGGGAGAGACTAGACCTCATGACCAACCTCCTACAATAGGAAAGGTTTAGCATATCTAAGTGCTATATTCTTGAACCCCTCACTTCTTTTGATATTATTTTGGCTAACCAGTTGGAGCTCTCTTGGCACTCTATGTCTCCTCTCAATTCCACTCACTGAGGAAATGTTCCTAAGAAAGTGAATAGGATTGGTAAGTGGCTTCGATCCCCTCCCAATTTTCTCAAAATTAATATAGATGGCTCATCTCATGGTAATCTTGGGCTTGTGGGGGTGGGAGGAATTGGATGGGATAGTAATGGTTCTACTAAATTTCTCAATTCACATGGGGGTTTGTACCAAAAACCAAATGGAGGCTAGAGTTTTTTTGGTTGCTCTTGAGAATACATGTTCATTGGGATGGAAAAAGATTATTGTGAGATGGACTCAATGATTTTGGTGTCCCTTTTGAACAAAGGTGAGGTGTGTGAATCCTATTGGAGTTTGGCCTCTCTAGTAGAGGAAATTATTCTACTCACTATTAATTTTGAATCTATCTCCTTCTCTCATATTCCTTGGGAATGGAATAGTGTTGTTGAATGTTTAGAAAAATGGAACTCCTTTGGGGAGAGTGATTGACAAGTTAAGGGTTGGGGTGAATTTCCCAATAATAAAGCGGTACATCTTCTCAAGATTCTTTAGAATGATCAAACTCAATCTGGTTCTATGCAAAAGTAGTGAGCAAAAGAGAGTTGTTGACTTCTTGATATCCAAGAAGTTTCTTGGTTGGTGATTTTGGGGGAAGCCTCCCTGGATTTTCTAGATCTTGGCTGTAATAGTGGCCTTGATTATCTGGAAATCTCTTTGTTGTAAAATGCTTCATTGTTGCTTTAATTAATTAAATTCTCCTTTTTGCCAAAAAAATTATAAATGATTGTAAAAATGTCAAGAAATTTACTAATCATCAAGTCAAATGCCTTCATCCTTTGTATCCAAAAACAAATACATATGGTTGCAATCCTTTTACCAAAGAAATTCACAAAGAAAATTAAAATTCCTATAACAAATGTAAGCTTTCTTTTCAACATCGGTCATTTCTCTATAAACATTCTTATGCTCCCAAGCATTGGTATCTGCACCACAAAAAACGTTCCTTGAAAAACTAATAAAAATGTGTTTGTTGTATCTACAATAAACCTAGTCATATAGTTCCTCAATGTTTCTACAAAAATTTTGTAAAAAAATTGCATTCCTGTGACGCAACAGCATGAGGGGATATCATTGATGATCATCATCATCATTTTATAGGAAACATTTGTGAACCATTTATTGAATAATACATTGACACTGATAAAGAGTGGCTAGATGATTTTTCCAATGATATTCAAGAAGAAAATAATAACTCATATAATACAAATGAAGAAATACCAACAGTTATGATGAAAAAATCATCCAAAAATAGACTTTTTGAAAATAAGAGGTGTATTTTGAGGAAGAAGTCTAGGTATGTATAAAAATTATGATCATTCAAATGAAGATGAATGTTCCACTTCCTCTTCTTTCTCTTATTGCTAACTTGGTAGGCTCAGATTTAGTGGAATCAAGCCATATAAAAAATTCAAATCTACACCTTGTGGAAAATTAGCAAAGATTAACATAGAAAAATCCTTGGATGAAGTCGATGCCTATTTTGAATATTGTTCCTTTATTTCTACAAACTCTTTTTATAATCCTTCACATTTTGAAAATATTTCATTCTATCTTTAATTATTTTAATTTACCTAAAAAAAAATCTTCCATTAAAATTCAAGAACTTGTAATAAGGTCCCTAAAAAATTGTGGATCCTATAAAAGTCAATTTGGTGCTCTCTGCATTACCAGATCCCACACTAGAATTAATTCCTAAATATATGGGAGCCTTATTAAGTGGAAATTATTCCTCATATACTTCAATTATCATAAATGGAAAACATTATGATGCTCAATTTGATATTGGTGCCTCTTTGTCTTTTTGCAAAGATCCCATTATCAATTATTGGGAACAACTTATTGAGTGCATGAGTAGAGCATACTTGAATTTAGATATATATCTATCTACAATTTTATGGGATCCTCATAAAGGAGCCCATCTACCATCTTTATATAGTGAAAATTCTTCCTCCTCGTACCATTGAAGTTTACCTTCTCTAGGCAAGATCTAAACCATAGCATAGAAAGGGTGTTCTTTCATTATTTTATTTCCTTTCTTCTTTCCTTTATCCTTTATAGAAGGTTCTTGACCCTAATTAAGATTATTATTTTGGATACACAATTCCATAACCTTGAATTCATTATTTTTATGAAAAAATAGCAACCCTTCCATTGTAATCTATCTCATCTAGAAGATATTTGGTCTTGTTGGTTAGATTCTTGCTCATGTGAGCTTTTTTATTTCTTTATCATGGTATTAGAGCTTTGAATCTGTAAACCCCTTTTTTTGGAATTTGTGGTCAAGGACTTTTACAAGGTGTATCATAGAGTGAAACAAACCTCATTATTATGCTCAAAAGACCCAAAAACCCCTATTTTCATAGAAGGCACAATAGGATTTGGTGATGGGAATTTTTCATAACTTTTTTTTGTTACCTGGGTTGTCATTGTACCAATCCATATAATTGTGCAAATATATACCTATATACAGTTGTCATTAATATAGCTTTGCAAACCATGTTAGTAACAAAAAAAATATGTTCTTTATTTTGTGCATCTTTATCACCGCCATTATCCCCTAGTAGAATTTGTTTTTAACTAAAAAATTATTATTATTTAAAAAAATACAATATTGGCCATATTTCCCTACCATGACAAGGGTGATAGCCTTTGGGGACTGCCCCATTAAAGGGAATGGTACCTAAAGGTACCACCCCCTTTATATGGGGTAGTGTGGTAGGTTTAACCGCAACCTTAGTCCTTCCAAAAAAAAATCAATAAACCTTTTTAATGTTTCAATTTTTTTAAAACATAATAAATATAATTTATTTTTAAAAAAATTATGGAAAAAATAAAACCAATCTAGCCATGGATTTTTGGCTATTCTTCTACATTCAGTAGTTTTTTTAGCAACACCCCCAAATTTTTCAAATTAATTAGTAGTTCCTCTAAATCTAAAAAAACCTCCTAAGTTAACAAAGACTCCAAATTTGGCAAAAAAAATATATTTAGTGTCAACTATAGTTAGCAGACCTCCATATTTAGCTACATTTTTTCTAAATTTGGCAATGATATCGACAAACCTTTGTCCCCCCCCCCCCCCACTTTCACCGTTGTTAATTTGGATTTTGTAGCCCATCTTTAAAGGCTGTGTTCTTGCACATACATGCTCATTTTAAGAAAAGAAAAAAAATTAAATGGGATGGAATTTTATGCTCTTTGAAATGGTGTAAGTGATATTTAGTTTGAGCTTCTGATAATTTTTAAATTTCAATTTTCTCAATGATCTAGTTGTACAAATTTTATTTTGGAAGGTTTGAAGGGCCATAACTTTTGCATGCAACCTTCTTTTTTTGTGCATTTTTCTTTAATTTGCATAATTATCCTCATATTTTGTAGTGGTTTCTTCAATTACCTCTTATCTTCTATCATAATTATATTTTCAACATGTGATAAATTTTTGGACATTGTAAACATCTATTGAATGCACATCTCCATGTGTAAATGCATTGAGATAAAGTGTCACATATTGTACACGTGTTTTGAGGATCTTGCATATCATATGTCTTTTCTGTACTCAAATTACTTTATAAAGTGACATGTTTGGTTTGTTGTGTGTGCTTTATTATTTGAAATCACAACCTTGTCTACCTTCATGCAAGTTTGTCTTGTTTTGTACACCCTTTTCAGTTGCAAGTATTATCTTGTGCATGTTTTCTTCTTGTTGTTTCTCCTTCATACACTACATTGTGACACTAATTTCAATGGACCTATCATACCTCTCCCTTATCAACATTATTGTGGAGTATCATACTACCAGTGGTAATGCTTTTTTGGTTTCAATTTGGAATGGACTGTGTATCTAGATTTTGTTGACAAAATTGGCAGTACAACAATAAACCAAGAACACCCATATTTATGTGGACACCTAGTAATGTACCAAGAAAAAACCATAAGCAAAAGTCTCATGATATTTTAGTGTCAAAATCAATTCAATGCTACAACAATCTACAATTCATCTCAACAAACATGACTAACTAAACCATAAACATTTAAGTTTTTGAATTTTCTTTAAAGAAGACTTTCAAAAATAAAAAGTGTCTACAGCTACATGTCGTACACGTCATATGGCCAAAAATAGTAAGTACAAAAATTTACTTATCAATGTTGGATTGAAAAATTGACTTCACATACCAACATTTTTTGTTCATATATACTATGTAGATGTAATGGCTAGTTACTTGTGCATTTCAATGAAATGGAACACATACCATATACACTCGTCATTCCTATTTGTGGAGGGAACCTTCCATTCTCAATTGATTAGTACTTTTCATACCATTTGGCACTTGTATTTTCAACTTGCAACATACTTTGCATTGGTTGAGTAGAATAATTGGGATCACCCATATAGATTGATGTGTCAACTATATCTTTGACTATTAGATTGGTGTCTTAGTTAGCTATCTAATCATTGTTTGATTAGTGTTGATGGGATCACGCATGTAAAAAAAATGTTTTCATCATTAATCTTCATCCTGATTTCAAAGGAGGTTCTTTAGTTCTAACACTATAGTGGTCATTTTTTGGTAGTTGTTTGCAACTTCTTTGTGCTTCAATGGTGTTCATCTTCATCTTCATGTTCCTATTCTTTTGAGGCATTTTTTGAGTCTTTCTCCTTCACATGATTTCTCTCCTACTGGGGACATCTATTGTATTTGTGATAGAAGTCCTTGGAGGCCATCATGAGTCCATTTTTTAATATTTTCCTCTTTTGAAGAGGATTTTTTTATTTGATTGTGAGAGATTTATGTGTACATAAGTACCTAACATGGTTTATTATTGAGATTCATCTTTGCATATTTTGCATGTTTTATCATTCTCCTTAGGTTACACTAAAGAGGGGGTGTTGGTGTGATAAATATTTTATCATTCTCCCTAAGTTGCACTTCACAAGGGGTGTTGGTGTGAAAAATGTACTTTACTTAACTAGTTTGACTTTAGGAACTATTTACACCTTATTACTTAATCTTTCTTAGTTCATTTGTTTTCCTATGTCTCAAGTCATATGATTAAGACATTTGTCATGATATTAATTATCTTGAGGTTTCATTTAGGGTTTGAATTTTGTCTTTATAACAAGTTCATCTTATTATTTTGGATACACAATTCCATAATCTTGTATTCATTATTTTTCTAACAATATAGCAATTATTTCAGTACAATCTCTCTCATGTGAAGTTTATTTGATCTTGTTGGTTAGATTCTTGCTCCTATTAGTTCTTTCATTTCTCCAATAGAAAAAATGATTAGCAAGTGATTGATGAAGTGAAACCATGATGCAAAAATGACTTGTAAGTGGCTAACAAAATGAAATCATATTGTTGAAAAAGTGTAACAATACTTTCTATTGTTTTCGATTAGAGGTAAAGCATGTTTTGAAGGGACCCTGAAACCCTTTACAAAAAAGAGATTTGCTTCAAAAGATAAGCACACAAATCAACAAACAGCCAACAAGCAACAAACCATAAGCAAAATAGCTAACAAAAAAGGAGGAACAAAAATAGCAATTACAGATTCTTCAGAATATTTGCAGCCTCCATATCACTTTCAATTATCTTCTGATGCACATCCATAACTTCAAAATTTTCTTTAGCAAGTACCCTAGCTTTCAGCTTAGTTTTATTGCAGGTCTAAGTATAGGGCCCCATTTCATTGACCTCTCTAATCAAAACACCAAGAAATCCAACAACATTCCCAGTAGCAACCTTAGCATTTGAAGCTTCCTCTATCCACTG
Organism: Sequoia sempervirens; assembly: GCA_007258455.2. Taxonomy (NCBI): domain Eukaryota; kingdom Viridiplantae; phylum Streptophyta; class Pinopsida; order Cupressales; family Cupressaceae; genus Sequoia; species Sequoia sempervirens. The sequence continues at coordinate 18,348 of VDFB02364536.1, read as the reverse complement.
CCTATTCCCAGCAGTGTCCTTACCACCCGAAGTTTCCTCCATCCACCACCTCACCTTCTCATTGAGGATAGTCAAACCCTTCACTTCATTCCTCATAGCAGATTTGGTCACATCCACAACCTTGTCCAATTTGAGATTAACTCATTCCATTTTCTCTTCCAAGGCAACAATCCTCTTTTCAAAAATTTGCTTCAACTTAAGCATTTCATCAGCAACAATCTTTAAAACATCAAAAAATTGGTTAATCTGAGCCTATAGAGAGGACTCTGAAGATTCCCCAGTTTTACTCACAACCCCACAAACCTTCACATTGGTCATATTAAGTTCATGAAAAGCCCATTTGAAAAGCCTAAATAAAGAGATAGAACCCTCCTCCAATCCCAGAACATTAGGAAAATCCTTCTGGTTAAAATTGAACACATCCATTGCATCCACTTCAACCTCCTAGAAGTCACTTTTCAAATTTTGACTATCAATCACCTCTTTCCCTTTTTCCCCAACAATCAGCATTTGTATTTTGCAAAGAGAGCTCACAATTTCATCAGCAACGGTCATCCCTCTATTCTACATCTTCAGCCCCTGTTCAAGCATATCCATGTTATCCTACCCGCCAGCAACATTTAGAGGTGACTCAGCACCAATTGATTCCTCCTAGACAGGACTACCAATCTGCTTAGCCATCTTCTTGCTACTCCCACCCTTCGATCCCTTTTTTCTCTTAGACCCAGACACAAGGGGTGTCTCGACCTTTTCCTCGACAGTAGCTTTCTTCCCTTTCATCAAGGCAAAGGATTCACCCTTCCCAATTTTGCAGGGTTTGTCACCAATCACCTCATCACTGCAAGTATCATAGTCCGCAAAAACAAGGATAGGTTTACCTTTCTTACCACCCTTAATAGGAGTAGGAGGCTCCGAATAGACTTCCATTAAAGCCTCTGAATCAGGTTCATAATCATCATCCGCTTCCAACCCAATCTCATACTCCAAATCCAATTTATTTTTCTTACCTTTAGGAACCTTCTCCAGGTGCTTAGGAACCACATAAGACTTGGCATAATCCGAAATGAGGAGGATTAAGCCAACATGAAACACAAGATTTTTAGGATTATGCTTGTGATCCTTAATCCCACATTCCAAGGATGCCAACAAATGGAAAGGAAAATAAACTTTCTTCTTGTGCCTAAAGTGGTTCAGAAGAACAAAATGATAACCAGAAAGGACTGATAAACGACCTTCAAGAGTTATATACCTCATTAGTTCCTCAGCGACGTCTCCCCAAAGGGCCTTGATAGAACTACATTAGTAGCCACTAAATTTAGCTCTCTCCAACTTCTTCCTTTCATCATCTTTAAAGAAAATCTCTAGCACAACATTGGACTCCCTGTCTCTTATCACTTTCCTGCCCTGGGTAGAAAGGCCAGTGATATCAGCAATAAAGTCTTCATTTATGTCAAATTCAGTACCGCTAGCTTAAGAACCCTATTATGCCAGCCCTTAACAAACAACTATGTCGCCTTCAAATCATTCCCATGGAGTCTCTCAATATACAATGTAATCCCACCCATAGTCATTCCCACACTTTAGACTTGGATTTCAAAGTATCACAAGAGAATGGCTCAGCCCTATTCCTTTCTCTGCCCATGATCACAAACACAACAAAACCTAAAAGCTTGAGATATTTGCAAGAAATGAGTAGAAGCCTTGAGAACAAAGGAAAAGAATAACCCACAATCCATGTGAAACGGCAAGCTGGTAGAGGGTAATTATTAGTCTTAAAGGCTGCCTCATACGGATGATTTTCAAATCATCAAAAACTAAGCAAAATCATAATCATAATCACACCAAAGGGTAACCTGCATGTGATAAGGCTCAAGTGGAAAAGGGTCATAACAAAATTAATGCCCTCCTTAGCTTTTTTGGAGATCATTATTTAGATAAACAAGGGCCTCTATAGGAAGGGGATCTTCCTCATCCTAAATCCTATGTATATACCTTCTATTGTTGCTTAAAATGCACTATAGATTTCTCTATAGGAGTCAATTGGAACATACTTTAACTCCTTGGTTTTCCAAAAAAATATCATTTCACCCAAAAAACACATAAAACTAGAACTTCATTACACCCTACATAATCTTAAACTTAAGCTATCACATTTTTAACAAACAAAAAAACACTTTAAGCCAACACATTACTCTATTTGGATGTTCTCAAAACCTCCCACCTCAAAAAAATCACATAATTTCATATGCACTTAGTTTGAGGGAAGCATATATCTTATCCTTAATCTGCACACATTCATACACCATATACATTGGTGGAAATTACCTTTCGTACATCATGCACCATAAAATGACTACATGGCATTTGTCCTACATTGTGCAATGGTGAAAATGATTCTACCATGGGTCATAGAAAAATGTGTTGATCATGCATTGTATCCTTCTTGGGGGTTGACTCAATAACATCTTTAAGGACAAGGACCACAAATCAAAATGTTGGCCTGCTTCTTTTTGGATTTTGAAAAGGCTTACGATAGAATTGAATGGTCATTCATGTTGGAGGCTCTTGAGGCCTTTGGGTTTCCCAAGAAATTTTGTAAAATGGTGAGCACTCTACTACTAGATGCTAATGCTCAAATTCATGTGAATGGGATTGTCCCAACCCATTGCTCTCTAAAGGTCAATAAGGAAACGATGCCCTATTGCCCCAACTCTATTTGTGATTGCATATGAAGCCATATTCTACATCCTTAGGGATGAATCGGGAGGCCCCAAAGTTAAAGCTATAAATATGTCTTATAATCAAGAATTAATCAACGACCACTTTGTGGATGATAATGCTTTATTTGTGGATTTAGATAAAGAGAACATAGAGTGCTTAATGCAGAAGTTGAATACCTTATGTGAGGCATCTGGTGTTGAAGTGTTTAAAAACAAATCAATAATGTTGAGTTGGAATGGCACCCCACCAGACTGGTTTGCCAGATATGAAATTCAATAGGGGGTCCAAGTAATCAAGTAAGATACCTAGGTATCCCATTTGCAATTAATCCCAACCTAAAAGAAAGGTGGAATTGGACTAAAGCTAAAATTGAAAAGACAATTGAGAGATGGAATAGACTACTTATCCTTGGCAAGGAGAATCCAAGTTTGCCTAAGGGTTCTCTCATCATATACTATATACTATTCCTCTATTTGGTTGTTTAATAGTTATCAAGTAGAAGAATTTTAAAATAAAATAAGGATCTTTCTTTGCTCTGATGGGATGGGCACAAAAAAAAGCATGTTGTCAGTTGGGACTGGTGTAGTAGGAGTAAAGAGTTGGGTAGACTTGGGTTAAAGGATCTAAGAAAACAAGGTATTGCACTTGCAATGAAATGGATCATAAATGCAATGGAAGAGGAAGAACCATAGAAAATTCTTATAAGAAATAACATACAAAAGGTTGTTCCAAAAAAATTTAAAAAATGAAAAATATTCCATTTAGTGACTCCTTAATAGAAATTTTCCCTATCCAGCCAAATGGTTCCATTGTTTTCGAGATTATTTGGAAGGCATGGGAATAGGTAAGGAGCCTGATAATGTGCAATGATAATAATTTATGTACTATCAGATCCATTTGGTGGAACTTAACTTATAAAAATAAGCTCCTAGCCTTACTTCAAGGCTGCTCAGCCAAATCTTGGGCAAAGAAAGGTATTATTGTTTTTAAACATTATTTTTGATGGATCTCTTAAGACATGGGCCACTCTAAGTAATGAGTGTGATCTCCCCCATACCCATTGGAGGACATACTCAATATTGAGAGAAGCTTGTAATCGTTTAATGTTTAAAAAATAACACATTGTAATTCTAACTATTGTGCAAAACTAACAGATTATAAATGGAAAGATGGTACTAATTTTTTAAATGAATTTAAAAAACTTGTATAATTTTGTTGTGTAGCTCAAAATCTATTACAGAATATACTAGCAGATGCTAGAACAACAATGTAAATCACGTAAACTGGAATAAGCTCTTTAAATGGATTTGGAACGAGGTCTTGAAACCTAAAAAGGCATGCTTCAAGTGGCTATTACTCTTTAAAAAATTGTCTTGGTCCTCTTATAATGTAAATACAAATTTGTGTGGCTTATGTAGAAAAACTGATAATATTGATCAATAATTTTTTAGTGCTTTTTTGCTAAAGAGATAAAGCTAATGCTCTATGTTGATCTAAATGATTGGGGCAACCTAGGACAGATTAAGAAACATGAAATTATTGTTGGTAAAATTGAAACAATGAATAATGATTCTAATTTATTCTAGCTTATACTATCTACTAAAATTATTTGGATTCTTTGGAAAGCTAGGAACAAAGAAAAATTTCAAGGTAGGGTGAGGGTACTTACTGAGTCATAGAAAACTCATCTTTCACTATCTTTTTGTGTAGGTTACTATGGCTTTGAAAGTGTCCAAAGAAAAATTTAAAAAGATAGCCAAGGGTGAAAAAGTAGAAATAAAGAAGGAAGAAGTATGTAAGGACCTGGCAACGTAGCATAGAAAGCAACACAGCTAGCAACATGGCTTTCAAAAAAGAGTAAATGGAATTTCAAGATAATTACAACAAGAAACACAAAGTAGAAACAACAAAAACGTTAGGGGCTCCAGATTCCATGAGAATCATGATGATGATGAAACTGTTGAAATGGTCAGGTCCATCTTAGATCTTTCCAAGATAGACCCACCCTTGGGTGCCTATGATTGGGACAAATATAGTGAGAGCCACAATTACTAATGGATGTTTATAGGAAATGTTGTTTTTTTTTTTTAAGCAAAAGGCAAGATGCCTGTAATTATATTAATAGATTAACATAGATAAATACATATAGAGTTTTATCTAAAATAAGGGCTTGCAAAAATGATAAGTAGCCCAACTGATTTGAAAGCACACATAACAATTGTATCCCCTATTAAAAAGAAATTTAAATCCTAGATCTTTACATATAAAACCCTGCCACCCTAATATTTGTTGTATCCCTTATGCAAAATTCTACTACCCAAACTTTTACATATGAAACCCTACCACCCTAACTTGATATTTTCATATATACTGGTATACACAGTGTCAACAAAAAAGTTTTAAAAATAACAAACTAAACACCCCTATTTGCCAAGTTGACCAAGTTTTCTCCCTGGGCCTCATCGGCTATCATTTGCGCTTGGCTTGACCCTCATTGTAACTCCTTATTGAATTGTATGTAGGTACATATTTTATAATTAGCTACAACAACAAAACTTGAACTTTCAAATCTATCAAGTAGATATACTACTGATATAAAAATGTAAAAGCTTCCTATATATATATATATCATCCTACAACTCCACTTTTGGGTTTCATGGAGGCCAACCTAATTACATCTCCATGAACCCCTTGCAAAATTAACAAGATAAAATTGAACTACTTTAAAAATTGCAATACTTCTCAAATTATTTCTCTTCCCATGTGTTTCGTAGCTTTGAAGATGATGCTCAAGAAAAGACAAACAAACAACATTAACTTCAAATAGCATGTTATGTCAAGTATAACAAGATTGAATATTATATTTTACTATAACATACTTGATTTGTTATAGTTCATAAGTATGCTAAAGTGCAGGCAAAATGTAGAATGAAAAGTATCTACTTTGCACTTTTACCTCATGTTTAGCACTCACCTTAGCACCCTTATTTATTAAACATGGTGTTGACTATTCTTAACCACTTGACCCACACGTATTTCAATTAGTCCATTTCACAATTGAACATATCCGCCTCTCCATGCATGATCCTTTTGCTAACTCGGATGCATTAGCATGTGGCACCGTATATAAAAACCTAATTTTTCACAACAAACCTTTTATTTTTTCAACCCAATTCTTAAACAAGCCCTAAAACACACCTTAGTAGTAGAAAAGAACAAATTTAACTCTTATTAAGGGTTACAAGAAAATGAATACATACATCAAATAGGCAACATTCATACACAAGAAGCAACAACCCCACACAATAGGCATCTCCATAGCTAGACCTTTACTACAACTACACACATCACCCTTGCACTTATGGCTTTTCACATAAATTGAAAATAATATTTAATAACACTATTAATCAATATGGGGATTTGACTAAGGAAAAGCTCTAAATGTCACCTTATCCCCATATCAACCATTTTTAGTGCAAGCATGTGTAAAAAATTCTTGGACACTATCAAAGGTTTTCAAAAATTTGTATTAAAAGTTGTCAAGGTAGTCAATGTGGTCATATGGGACACCAATGTGCCAATCAAACACTAGCATGGCCATATAAGACACTAGTGCATGAAATGAATAGCAGCATAATCATACAAACATTATTGCACCTAACAAGGCATTGTTGCTTGTGTTCTCATCCCTACTAACATAGAGACAAGACACAGAGAACAAAACTTGATTCTAATAAGGTCATCCCTCCTTTTTAGTGGTTGAAACCATCATTTGCTACCAAAACAAATAAGCTTGTATTATATGCATCCCTTTTATAACATTTACAATCATGAACAACCTTAAACTCTATTCCTAATTTAAATAAAGAATTGCAATGGACGTTTAGAATAGTTTTTTTTATGCTTTGCATTCATCACTAAAAGACTAATCTATAAATAAATGAAAAGGATTAAAACAACTCATTTAGTTGAACGCATTTTCATCTCACTTAATATACCCATGATCTCTACCTAAAGATTTACTTTCAATGTTTTATAATTTGCATGAATAAATTTCTTGATTGAGTTGTCAACCTATAACTCTCATGAACATAAGTTGTGTTAAGAAAAATTTCAAGCATGATCCTAAAGTTTCATCATTCACTCAACTTAAAACTTCACCCAAGATTAATCAAATAAAAAATGAATCTAATACAAGGTATGACTATTTGAACTCCAAAAACTACATTCAAACATGTTTGTATCTATAAACTTCACAACCAAATCTCCATAGATACATTTTTGTGCTTTAAAGAAAGGTCCATCATCAAACATATAATTTCCTTCTTCTTTTAAAATTTTAAATGAGCTTCTAGTATGGGGGCTCAAACCATACTATAGGTAAAAACATGGCAAAATAACAACAAAAAACAATGTGACCCATAGGATGATAGGTCCAAACAAAAAAAAAGGAAAAAGCAACTCATACAATCAAAAGAACATACAACAAAACAAGACTAGCAACATGGGCCCAAAATTGAACACCACTACATAATACCATCTACACACAAAGAGAAGCACATTATAACATCTAGTAGCATTGAACCATAAAGCACACAACCCAAAACCTAAAAGTAGAAGCCTATCAATCAAGAATATTCACATTTATGAACTAAACACAAATGCTCTTCAACACAATTTACAACAATCGCCCACTACCAACACCACCTCAACCAAAGGAGACAATGGAACTAAACACCAAGCTAGGAATATACACACCATTAATTTACTCCACTTGCTTAATAGAACGAGGAAGAGTATCATTGGCAAAGGTTGGTAGAGAACCCACTCCTTACCTCCAAAATATCACCATGATGAGAAACCACTAAATGTTTTATCACCTAATGTAAATCCTAAACATGTCCATTAAAATTCCCACATCTTGACAAAAGGAATTAAAATCGTCCACTAAAATCTCCTTACTCACCAACCCTAGGCATAAAGGAGTAGAAGAAGCCATATCTAGCACTAGCTCCAAAACTACCTCATCACCAACATTATTGAAAGAAACGAACTCCTCAATACAACAATAAACAACCACATTCTTCACCAATTCCTCAAAGCTTGTTATGAAAATCTGCCATTATTTTGGCATAGACCTTGAGAAGACCATATCTTCAATCCCTTCAAGACCCAATACAACCTTCTCAAGATGAAGGACCTAAACTAAAGAGCAATAGAAGATCTTCAATCAAAAGTTTGAAACATGCCCACACCTAAACAAGTCTCACTGAGAGACATCATTGTGGTTTGGCATGAAAAAATGTTAAGCCTGCACCACAAACAAGCAAATTAATGTTCAAGAGCCAACAACTAACACTATACTAGCTCTAATAGCAAGAAAATACCACGACACCACCAAAAAAATCACCTCATGATGACTAATGAGCAACAAAAGTATATGATTAACTCTACCTACTCACAATGGCTAGTGTATCTCTAATAGCATATGAAAAAATTCTCAAATGATAAAATGATAAAGCAATAAACCTCCACTAAAAGTCATAATAATCGCACAACTCTCCATTGTCAAAATTGGTTAAGCATAGCATATGGCGTATTCAATGCCTTTCTAACCATGCCCCATGCCATCATTAATTATAATATCATGGAATCCTCCCAATCAAAAACATCCTTGCTTTCAAAGGCTGTAATAATAGAGTTATCAATTCATTTATTCGCTAGAAAGTCGGCCATACTATATTGTTCCCTATAATAATAGAGCAATTGTATTCCAACAAACTTCTGAATCCACAAACTTCACCTCTTCACGATACACTTTCATCTACCAATTGTGATTGTTGCCTTTCTTAAGAGTAATTGTAACAAAGTGAAAATCACCACTTATTTCTAACTCCCAAAAAGCTTCCTTGAAAGCCAAAATGAGACCAGTTCTAAGTACCTCCCATTCTTCTTTAGAGCCTACCAAACAAGAACCTCCAAACAAAAATCTCACATGGCCATCCCTTAGAATGAAACTTGCACCTACTATACCCAAATTCCCCACAGATGCATCATTGAAATTTGGTTTAACAACAATCTTCAAAGCCAACCAAATTTTATTCCTTTTTGTTTTCAACCCTTTAAGAGGATGTCATTTATTCTTGTTAAGATGAATTTACATATGATATCCTCTAATTCCTTGCACAGAAAAAGTGAAATGCTTGAAGGCACAGCACGAACACACTTCTCCTTTCTTTCACCAAAAATAAATAAAACATTCCCAAAAAAAAAGAAAACAATTTAAAAATATCATCAAAAACAATTACTCTTATTGATTTCCAAACAACTAAACTAGATTTTCTGAATGGTATCTATGATGGTCCAACGCCATGAAAAAATCAAATTGTAGGAGAGTTTTTGCTTCTCAAATTGTGGAAGATGAAACCCTTGTAACAAGATATCCTTGAACATACTGCAGGCATAGAAATGGTCTGAACGATTAATACCAAAGACCAGCTTCAACCATAATGCCTGTTTGCACATGAATCAAAATATCCTCAAATGAATTGCACACGTTAAAACTTGCTACCAACAAATCCAATGTCAAATAGACACCAAGAATTTTATGAAAAGCAATGACACCGTGTTCTCTCCAAACTCCACCTCACCCCAAACCACCTTTCGCAATTTGCCATGAGAAGAGATGATCTCAAATTTACAAACTCACCACTAAACATCAAGTATTTTTTCAGAACTCTCCATTCACAATTATCAATTATATATGGACTAGTGACAAACAGAACTGTATTCAAACAAGCTAAACCAAAAATATTCAAAGCATAAATACTAAAATAGCTTTCAATGAATCGAATATGAGAAATTTGCATCATTGACCAAAGACCCAGAGCATTTAATACATATTTTCCATTACAAGAACCAACATTTCAGCTTATAAAAAGGATCTGTTCAACATAAAGATGCAATGTCTAGTACAACCCCATGCAAACAGCTTGGCATCAAATTGTAATTATATTAAAGCAATCAAACTTGGATGGCAGTAATTTTATAAAAATCTAACTCAAACTGAAACAAATATGTGGCAAACGTCTTTTTCACATCGCAAGAGTTCAAACTGAGACATAGATAAACCTATAAACTTTATTTAACATTTCTTTGCTATAACAATGATTTCTGAACATAATAGGCTTCGAAAAATATTATGGGGTACTTTTCTGATTCACAATATTTCACTTGTATGGAAAATGTAAATCAACAAATTAAAGCTATTGGTTTTTATAATCGTTAAAACTCAAAAACGAGTAACCATTGTTCTTTGCTCTGTTCTCTCAAAAAATTAGAACTGATTAACTTGCGATGCCTATTTTGAAGCTATCAAAAGTGGAACTACACGAGGCTGGAATGTAATGTTAAACACCACTGAGTTCAATTTAATTAATTAATTATTAAATCATCCTGAATAATATTTTGGACATTTATATTTAATAAATTAATTTATTATTAAAGTGACTTTAATAAATGCATTGTGAAAATATTAAATAAAGTCACTTTAGTAAGGAAAAATATTTAATAAACAATAAAAAGGTAGTGAAGTATAAAAGCTGGTGGAAAGGGATATTATTATTATCTTCGGAAGTATTTTGGAGAGCTTGGCTTTCAAGAGGCTTGAGGACGGAAACCCTTGAGTTTCCGGGTGGATTGGACGAAAACCCTACTCCATTAGATGGCAGATTCACTCAGGATTCACATTATGCTTTAATGACCAGTTGATTCACTCAGGATTCACAATATGCTTTAATGACCAGTTGATTAAGTGGGAAATTTGTAAGTCTTTAAAAAGGCAAATTTCATGGGTATTCGGAGTTTGAAACAAATGCACAATTAAATATTGGTTATGTTCACTCAAATAATATTTTAGCCGCCAGCCTTATATAGCTTGGAATATGTGAATGGGACCCAACTATATTCCAGTATCATAGTTATTAACGCCAGCTAAGGATGTTTGAAAAGCTATCGCTGGTTCCAATGCTATATACATGAAAGTTGTCGCATTCCCATAATACCATGTGTGATGTGGCTCAAATAGAGCGATCGCAATATTCAAAGGGAGGCATTAAAATTTGGAAGCCGCTGCCAAAGTGGAAGGTATCGATCAATTTCCTAAGGAAGGCGTAATTCGATAGTGGTGGAAGAGTTTATATTAGCTGGGCTTGACATGAGTCAAAGATTCCATCTTAGCACTTGTGTGAGTCAATGTTAAAACTAGCCGCTGCTAATGCAGATGGAGTTCAATACATAGGGTGATGTGGCACATTTTCTCACTGCTGTCAATTCTTATCTGCTACAACACACACACTCACGTATATGTGTGTGTATGTGTATTCAGGGGCTGTCGCCTTTGAATAGGAGTGCCAAAGTGAAGCTGCATTCTTAATGGGACGCATATCCTCTGTCCAGCGTATCCATTAAAGGTCAGCATACCTATGATTTCCTAAATTTCATTCATAATTTTCTGTAATATCTAGTGATCTGCAAAGAATTAAATACAAGTAAATGTTAGACTGTAAAAGAATTATAATATCCATTTTAAAAATTGGGAAATTCTTCCTTGTGATGGATATCATGCAAATTTGTCAAATATTATCTAGGTGCAAATAGAGAGGAAAACATTTTTAAATCAACAGTCAGCAAACTGTTTGTTAAAATGCTTGAATAGTAAAGGTGTGAAAAATTGCAAAAGTTTGGTATAGAAGTTGGATAAAATATTGTAGTGGTATCGGAGTTAAAATCCTGTCAGCTTGGAGGATTATGTACACCAGTCACAGAGCCAAACATTACGCTGAAAGAGAACAGAAATGTAAACAATTTCAATTTCCTGGCCATACCCAAATGAGGATACACAGCTGTATTAGTAGCACGGCAACCACTTAGAATTGCACAGGGAATTGAAACAATGGTGGGTTCAGGTGGTGAGAGTCTTCGGGACAGGACTGACAGAAGAGTAGATCCTGATAGTGTACAAAATATATTGAACGATCTAGCAAGGAGGCAGCAGCAAATAATGCAACAATTCATGCAAACACAACAGTTAATCACAAATATTGGCCAAACGTCACGAGTATGAATTCTCTCAGGGTGAATTGGAATGTTACAAGTGAAGGTAGCAATGATATTCCAAGAAGTGTTAGTACAGGTGAGTCACATAGACCTTTTCAGCCTACATTCACACCTAGTGATGAAGAGGAAGCAGCTCAACCTGAGGAGCAGCCATTGGTTGATGAGGTAATGGCGGTTTAAGATTAATACCACACTTCCTCATGCAATTAGAAATGAAATGACACTTAACCAATACATGAACCAATGAAAAGATGGGAGAAGAACACAACAGAAACAAAGACCTCAAGGCCCACATAAGGAGTATCAACATGCCTTTAGTAAACTCACTCTTCCTCCTTTTGATGGTAGTGGAAAAAGCACAGCCCGTGCTTGGATACATAAATTGGATACGTTTCTGACTCTCAAACTCATGCCAAAAGCAGAAGTAATTAAGTTTGCAACTTTACATTTGGAGGGACCAGCATATGATTGGTGGCATCTTGGGTTGGTGGCAAACCATGCACTAATTAAGTCCCATAATGAGTTTAGGAACAAATTAATTGCTAGATTTGATAGAAAGGATCTTGATGTATTTTTGTGAGTTAGCATTGATAAGGAAAAATGGTGATGTTCATAGTTACATTAATGAGCTTTAGAAGGTTGTTGTTATGGTTCCTAAATGTAATGTCCCTTTTTTTAGCCCTATGCTTTCCAGTGACCGTTAGCCTATTTATGGAGGCTCGTAGGCTAGTCGGAGGCAAAATCAAGGTTTCCTATTTTCTAGGAGGTTTCCTTCTGAGTTTTCAGGGGTTGCATGCAAGAGTTTGGCAGTTTGTTTTTTGGGTCTTTCTAGGTTTTCAGAGAGCTTCAAAGGGGTGTGACATGCATTTCAATCAGAGGATATTTTTGGACTTACTATTTTTAGTAAGTTATGATGATTGCCTAGTTTGTGCTTAAATGGAGTTTGGAGTCACTTACTATTTTTAACAATATGTTATTTTTAGTAAGTGTTTTTGGCAGTGCAGTCTAGTAGTAGCCCAACACACAGTTTCTAATTCTGGCAGTGAGGCAATTTTGTTTTGGCAGTGGCTTCTCCAGCATTCTTGGAGCTCGAAAAGGAAAGTTTAATAATTTAAGTTATGTTACATTTTAAGGTTGCTTTTAGACCCCACGCCTGGGCAACATAACTTAAGTTGTTCTTCATGGGTTTGGACGCCTAAATTGGAGATAAATACATTTATAAGGTTTAATTTATGCCTTTTCAAGTTTGATGCCCAAGTATGAGGGATAAAGTGATTTTATTAAATATAATATTGCTCCAAATGTGGTGTCCCTTTTGGAGGGAAAAAAAATTCAAAACTTTTGGCTTTGGAAATCTATATATATATTGTGTCTTGGTTCTTCATTTGGTATCCATTATCTTTTCATAACGAAGTGTTGCTGAATTTTATTCAAACACTTGCTTCAAGGTTGAAATGCCTCCTAGTTTCTTCATCAGTTTCGAGTTTGAAAGACAACTCCTAGCTGATGAGTGACTGCTTCTTCACTCAGAGGTTACAAATTGAGCTTCAATAGTGATGGCTTCATTGGTGTTTTCAGTTTGGCATGGCTTTGATGTCTTCTAGAGACATTTTGGTGTGTTCTTCATTTGTTTAGAGGGTTTTTGGAGTGCTTCATACCTAGCTGACCCACATTTATGCTCGTGCCTTTCTAGTGACTTGACGGATTTTTGTGGGTATTGGCTCATCCTATTCCTCATATCTAGGTGCCCCTTTGCTTGGAATATTGCAATTTTAGGAGAATCTGATTTATGGTTGCTGGTCACCCTCCTTGGGAGTTGTGCCCTTTGGTTATTGCTGCATTGGGAAGTGTGCAAAAATAAACAGAGTTATTTGGTCAAGTTTGGTGGCTAGAACTTGGACTCCTAGGTTCTAGGCTTCATTTGCATCTAGTTTGAAGTCATTCGGAGCAATGGTTGAGGAGTTACGAATGTTTGAAGGTTGTTGATTGGAGTTCGTGCACAGTGCAATTTTATATCAGACTGCTGCTTCTTCATATCAGACCTGGTATTTTTAGTATTTCATCATTATATCATGTTGCCTAGTCATTGTAATGTCATTGAGATGATTCCCTAACACTTGGGCTTCATTTTTGGTTTGGTTCTCTCTTATTGTATTAAATCTAATGCCATATTGTAATGCTGATTCAGTAGTACTAATCAGCTCTGTCACTTCAGTACTTTGTGTTCTTTCCCACTGAAAAGTGGAAAAGGCCAGCTTGCCGCCTAGTTTGCTTGCTTATATTGTTAACTGCTGAAAAATGGAAGAGGCTGGCTTGCCACCTAAGCAATTTACTTTCATTTATTTTTCCTGTAGCCCACTGAAAGTGGAAGACGCTGCCTTGCCGCCTAAGCATTTACATTTCTTCTATTGGTTGACTTGCCGCCAATAGCATTGTACTTTCAGCTTTTCAAGTTATTGCTATCAAAAACCCTTACACTATATGCTCTCACCTTGCCCACTCAAGGATCTAGGTGATCAAAATGTGAAGGGTTGCTTTAAGTTTGTTAACTTCCTTGGGATAGCATTAACGGGTGAAGTTTTATGTGCTAAAAACTTGGGAAAAAACTAAGGGGGATATTTCACTATAATGTCAAAAAGGGGAGTGAAAATGTTGTTCACAGAAGGATTGAATCATAATTTGAGAGGTTTGATGAAGACTTTCAAACCTAGTACACTTCAAGATGCTATTCAAATGGCACTTGATCTTGAAACTACACATCCTACCCAACAGTCCCAAAAGAAGAGTTTCAAGAGCAATAAACCATTTAGAAAGACTTTCAATCAGCCTAAGACTACACCACCCAAATTGGATTTCGAGTCGAGGAATGAGTTGTGTAGGAAGAAGTTATGTTTCTCCTGCAAGGAACATGGGAGCCCGATCACAAGTGCCTTGAAAAAGGTAAAGCACATTATGTTGAGGTTACTTCTGACATTGATGAGGTAGTAAGCACTAGTTCAAAGAGTGGTCATGAGGATCAACAGTTAGAACATGATGATAGTGCTACACGAGATGTGACACATGGTACGATTGCTACATTATCAAAGGTTTTTAAGTACCATCCTTTCAGAGTTAGAGGAGTCTTGAAGGGACAACGGGTTACTTGTTTAGTTGACAATGGGACAATTCATTTTTATTGATGATCTTGTGGTGAAGAGAGGATTATAGGTTGAGGGGTTTTTTTGGTTTCAATGTCATGGTAGCCGATGGGTTCATAATGACTTGCACCAAGAAGATTTCGCAACTGAGCATTCAGTTGGGGGACTATACAGTCACTAATGATTTCTATGTGGCCGGAATTGGTGAGACTGATGGTGTTTTAGAAGTTCAATGGCTACATTCACTTAGCAGGTATAGTTAGAATTTCCAAAGAATGGAGTTGGAGTTCATGGCAGATGGGAGGAAGATAGTGTTGAGAGCATTGGTGGATGGTGCACCAAAGGTGGTGACAGCGAAGAGGGCGTAGGCATTGTTTAGTCATGGTGAGGTTACATTGGCAGCCCAATGTTTTGTGTCTTCCAAATCTTCCTCTAGTGATGGTAGACATCATCATGTGGACATTCAATCGATTTTGGATAAACACAATATTGTGTTTGGAGATATCCCTCTAGTTGGACCTCCTAGTTGCAGATTTGAGCATGTGATTGAGTTAGAGGAGGGCTCCAAACTAGTAACACCACTCCTTATCATCATCCCAAGAGATTCAAAGAAGAAATTGAAAAAACAATAAATGAGTTATTAGATATGGGACACATTAGACCTAGCTCTAGTCCCTTTTCTTTTTCGATGGTCTAAATGAAGAAGGATGGCACGATGAGGATGTACATTGATTACTGTGCCCTGAATAAGAAGACTATCAAAAACAGGTAGCCTATACCCAAGATAGATGAATTATTGGATGAGCTACATGGGGCAATTTACTTCTCGAAGATTGATCTTCATTCAAGATACCATCAGATTAGAGTCCATGCAAAGGATGTACATAAGACAACATTCAAATGCGACTAAGGTAATATGATTTTTTACTTATGCCCTTTGGTCTTACTAATGCACCTATGACTTTCCAGTCATGTATGAATCACACATATTTAATAAGCAATTGTGGAAATTTGTATTGGACTTTTTTAATATCTTGATATACAATAAGACATGGGAGGATCACCTTAGGCACATTGATGAGGTGTTGGACATTATGGAGTCATAGTCACTGTTTGCAAAGGCATTTAAATGTGAGTTTGGAATGGTAGAGATTTTTTATTTAGGACATGTGATTGGTGCTAATGGTGTGAAGGTGCACCAGGAGAAGATACAGGCCATAATTGATTGGGCATCGCCGAGGAACATTTCCGACTTGAGGGGTTTTCTCAAGTTATGCAGTTACAATAGGAGATTTGTCAAGGGGTTTTCCCAATTGGTTGCACCTCTTACAAATCTCACCAAGAAGGGTGCATTCAAATGGTTGGATGAGGCTCAAATTACACTTGATAGGCTCAAGCAGGTGATGAGTTCTTCTCCAATGCTAGCTTTACCAAACTTCTCTCAATCGTTTGTGTTTGAGTGTGATCCATCAGGCGAAGGGATAGGCGCAATACTTATGCAGAATAGGCATCCCATAGCCTACGAGAGTTGGAAGTTGAGACATGCAAAGCAGTTATATTCCACCTATAATAAGGAAATACTTGCCATCATGCATGTGTTGGCAAATTTTAGATAGTACCTAGGAGGTGGAAGGTTTGTGATCAAGACAAATCACAATAGTCTGAAATATTTTCTAAAGCAAAAGGATTTGAATGAACACTACCAGAAATGGGTGAGTAAGATTCAGGTGTATGACTTTGACATTATATATGTCAAGGCGAAAAAGAATATTGTGGTAGATGCGTTATCCAGGAGACCCACCCTTTCCTCTATGTCAAATATTTCAGCCGATTGGAAGGCTCACTTGGTGGTTGAGTATTTCAAGAATACATTTGCATGCAAGCTTGTGGACGGTAAGTTTCAAGATGACAAAGATAAGGTGATTGATGATGTGATATACTATAAGGATAGGATATATTTGGGACCTGAATCTAAAATTAAGAGTAAGATTTTGAGAATTGTTCATGATACTCCTCTAGCAAGACACCCAAGGTTCTTCAAAACCTAAAGGAAAATTTGGGAGAGATTCTCATGAAAGGGTCTCAAGAGTGATTTCTTGTGATATATCAGAGAGTGTATGACTTGTCAGTAGAACAAGTCTAAACATACTTTCCTCACAAATCTATTACAACCATTGCCTATGCCTCAACAAAAGTGAGAGAGTATATGGATGGGCTTTATCACTGGTCTTCTAAAGGTCCAAGGCAAAGATTGCATATATGCATTTGTTGATAGATTGATTAAGTATGCACATTTCTTTGTTATTCTTTTGATTATAAGGAACCTCAAGTGGAAAATTTATTCTTTAAAGAGGTGTTCAAACTTCATGGGCTTTTGAATATGATTGTCAATGATTGGGATAGCAAATTTCTCAGTGTGTTTTGGCAAGAGTTGTTAAGATTGATTGGTACCGAATTGTCCCCAAGTGCTAGTTACCATCCATAGACAAACGGACAGATGGAGATTGTAAATAAGTGGGTGGAGGGGTATTTACGTAATTATGTAGCAAGGCTAGAAAAGACATGGATCAGATAACTATATTTAGGGGAGCATTGTTGCAATACTACCTACCACATGTTAATAGGTATGTTGCCATTTAGGGCCTTGTAAGGGTATGACACTATGTCTTTTGTAGACTTAGCATTTGATGATAGTAGAGCTCCCAAGGCAAGAGAATTATTGTAGGATAGCAACTATATCCTTAAGGCACTTAAGGAAAATTTGCATTGAACTCAAAATTAGCAAAAGACATGCAGATAAGCACAGGATTGAGAGAACTTTTGAGGTCGATGATTTAATTTTCTTGTGCCTACATCCATACAAACAATCTACATTGAAAAGGAGTGGTACGGAAAAGTTGAAGTCTTGGTTCTATGGGCCCTACATGATTGAGAGGAGAGTTAGAGAGGTAGCATATGAGCTAGAGTTACTTGCAACTAGCAAAATTCATAACATATTTCATGTATCTTGCCTCAAAAGGGTGATTGGGCAACACACTACTCTATCTCTAGAGCTTCCACCATTAGATGAGGGAAAATTGATTTTGGTGCCTAATGTTACCTTGGATATGAAGGAGCATAGATTGAGAAGTAGGGTTATTAAGGAGTATTCGATCAAGTGGAGAGATTTTCCTATTGAGGATGCTACATGAGAACAGATATTGTAGCATCCAGGTTTGCAATTGCTTGAGGGAAAGCAATGTCAGGAAGGAAGGACTGTAATGTCCCCAATTTTCAAGTAATCCCCACGGAGTTTAATTTAATTAATTAAATATTAAACCGTCTTGAGTAATATTTTGGATATTTATATTTAATTAATTAATTAATTACTAAA
>VDFB02364535.1:0-12601 GCA_007258455.2 Sequoia sempervirens | reverse complement strand
CTCCATTCTGAGTCTTTGCTTCAGGTTCTGATCAATAAAACTGACTTTGACTGACAAAATATTGACAAAAACTCCATGCTTGATATTGCCCAAAACTATATTTTACATCATTTTAGCAAAGTTTAGACTAATTTATGCAAAATGCCTTGATGAAGCAAAAAATTTGGTTTGGGTACAACACTGAGACTAAAGGTCAATCAATCTGACAAGCCTAATCGAATCTAAGTTGAATGATACCCTCTGCCAGCCTCAAACACTACATCCAACTGATTTTCCAAGATTTCGAACCAGGTTGACGAAGGCATTTTCACAAATTTTGAACAAACGCAAAAGTTTCTAAGGCATAGGAAAAATGCCACCCTCCTTGAGAAAAGGCACCTGGCTTTGCTAGAGTTAGAATATTTTTTGAGATTTTCAACTTTTTCTTGATTTTCTTCGTTTTGCGTGAAATGCCTCTATTTAATCTGTAATTCCCAATGTCTAACAAATCCTCTAAACTGGATGATGGATTCATTGAAGAGCCTGAACATATCTGATGATCTCCTCCTTTTACCCAACCCTAAAAATTGATTTTGACTACATTTGACTAGATCCGAATTGGGTTGAAGGACCAAATTGCACGTTTTCTGAAAAACACAAAAAAATTCTAAGGCATGAAACCCTATGTGCCTTGCCTTAAATGAGGCACCCTTTTTCCCCAGACTTAGTTTATTTTTCAAGATTTTCAATTTCTCCTTGTTAGTTTATTTTTCAAGATTTTCAATTTCTCCTTGTTTTTCGTTCACCACCTTCGTCGACTACGACCTACGTTCACAGTTGTGCATGCACGATCTACAGAAGTTTAAAAATGGCTAAGGCATTGACTACCAAGCGCCTCCCTTGAAATAAGGCGCCTTTCTTTTCCAGTGTTAGAATATTTTTCACAGATTTTGCTATTTTTAGACTTCCCTCCTTTCACCATTTCTCGTACACCTCTCGTCGTTGATCAATCTGTGCAGCATTTGAGACTCTGAAACTGACACCTGGCAGTTGACTTTCCTCCATTCACGCCCTCGGAGGTCCTCATTTTTCTTCTAAAAAGAGCGAAATAGGCCCATGAGAGAAAAACTGACCTTTTGACAATTTTTATTAGACTAGCCTAATCAAGAAGTATTTTAAACCAATCAAAATCAGTTTGAGCCCTTCAATCAAAGATTCTATTTTTTGACATTTCTAAAAATGGAAATTTCTAGTTTTAGAAAATTTTACCAACATCCATTTGATAAGAAACCCAGAACACCCCAAATCAAGTCTATTTTTAGAAATTTCTAAAAATGGAAAATTTTCTTTTTTCGACATTTTTTACGAGACTTGTACCACTTTTACAAAATGCCTTAATGAAGCAAAAATTTAAATTTTGGGCATTATAATTGGCTCTATTTAGGGACCATGTCGAATACTTACGGCATAGCAGAACCAAGAATCTCTGGACTTTCAAGCATAGACCAGTGTTTTATTAGTTGGGCAATAGAGTTGGGATTACTTCCTAATCACCTATTAGTTGGAACTTCCCTAAAATCACCTAAAACAAGACTACCCAATCACCTTAAACACGACAAAAACTTCACAGAACGGGGAAACACATCACGACATAACGCAAACATTACGAAAAGGGGAAACACATTAAAAAAACTGAAAAACTAGAAAGAAAAATCACTCCATCCCCGAAGGAATGAAGTGCTTTAGATACTGCCCACTGTATGGCAACAGGAAGAGCCTTCCATCTAAGTGCGAGAGAATGTGGGAATTCTCCCCTGTGAACTCGTGGATATTGAATGGCCCTAGCCACAAGGATTCAAATTTTCCATGCATTCCCTTGGGTTCATGTCTCTTGTCCCATAACAAGAGTTCATCTCTGATCTCTAAGTCTCATTGATGAGCCTTCTTAAAATTTTCTTCACTCACTCTTGATGCTGAGTGATTCTATCAACAACCTCCACCCTTTCTTCCTATAGCTTTATCAAGTACAAGACGTGCTTCTCAATTGGATCTTTGAACCCACAATCTTCCACTGTAGATGCCAGCTACAAAGCGGACAACTCCAATGTAATAGGTAACATAGCCTCCATACCGTACATGATGATAAAGGGTGAAGTACCAAAGGCTCTCTTGGAAGTAATTGTGTCAGCCCAGAGAGCGTTAGAGTTTTTTGTGCCAAGCTCGTTGATTGGAATCAACTAACTTGCGTATGATTGTAAAAATGTTCTTATTTGATGACTCGGCTTGTCCATTACCCTGAGGGTAATAATTTGATGAGATCAAAACAAAATTCCAATAGCTCCTCAGATGAGCAACTTGTTGCATTGTCTGTTACAATTTTGCACAGTACCCCGAAGCGTGAAATAATATTCTCTTTTAAAAAGTCACACACAACTTCCAAGTTAGCTCGCTTGGTTGGAATAGCCTCAACCCACTTCGTGAAATAATTTGTAGTTGTAAGGACATAAACATGCCCCTTACTGGAAAGCAGTTTGATAGGACCTACAAAGTCTAAACCCCATTGCTAAAATGGAGCATCAATGATGACTAGCTTGAGTGGAATGGCTGCCAATAAACTGCTGACACGTCTGACATCTTTGCACCCAATCATATGAGTCGCGAAACATAGTCGACCAGAAAAACTGTGCTCCCAACATATTAAATGTTGTAACCATTGATGAAAAGTGGCCACCGCATGCCTCACTATGAAATGCTTCCAACAAATGTCGTCGTTGGTCCATGTTGACGCACAACAAAAATGTTCCATTGAGCCCTCGCTTGTATATAACGTTATTCATAAGCACATAATTTTGTGCTTTCAACTTCAATGTTCTCTTCTGTTGTTTGTCCATGTGATTTGGACATTCACCATAAGTCAAAAAGTACCATATACCAGCATACCATTCATCCGCAAAATCAACTAATAGGACCATAGGAAGATCCTCTTTAATTTTAGGTTTGGGTTCACCTGCCTCCTCCCATCCTCTACTATCAACTAACAAAGACCTCTCCCATGAACGAGTTTGGTTGGTTTGATCTCCAAATCATACTCTTGAACTTTTGCAATCCAGTTACCTCTCTTTGTGCCCATCTCTTGTTGAGTTAACACACTTTTGACCGCCAAACAGGTGACATATACTGTTGTGTGGGAGTTCAATATATAAAATCTGAAATTCCTCACAGCTCTAACAACTGCATATGTGTTCTTCTCAATCTGAGAATACCAAGACTCACTATCTTTGAAACTGCTGCTCATGAAAGCAATTGGAGACTTAGTTTCTTCATTAAATTTTTGTGTCAATATGGCTGAAATAGTGTGTTCCGACGTGTAACAATAAAGCATAAACTCCTTATCAAATTCAGGACGGACTAGCACCAGTGCCTGTGCAATAGCTTCTTTTATCTCGTCACACCTTCTTCCCTTCTGTCTATTTGAAAGCGGAGATTTTCTTCATCATAGAGGATATATCTTTTCTCAACTCTGAGAAGTCTGGCACAAACCTTCGTATGAAATTCACTTTACCGAAATAGTGTACCCCAGTTTTGCATGTTGCAAGAGACAGGCTTTTGACGGAATCAACGCAACTAGGGTCAATTCAAGTTCCTTCCTTGGAGACGATGTGACAAAGCAGCTTAACCTCCGTCACCGCAAAGACGGATTTTTTAGGATTCAAGGAAATCTTATGATACCTGCATCTTTAAAACACTTTCACTAAGTGTGAAAAATGATCTCCCCGCTTCTTTGAGAATCCATGAAGAAAAATTACTTTGTTCTTCAAATCTCCACATGCCAAATCCATGGCTCTCTGAAATGTAGCACCGGCGTTGATAAGGTCAAAGGGCATCCTTTCATAGGCAAACGTACCCCACACGGTAGTGAATGCCATCTTGAACTAATCTTCTTCTGCCACTGCAATTTGATTGTACCCAGAAAAACCGTCAAGTAGTGACAGCATTTCCGAATCAGTGACCGTCTGCAAGGTATGTTCCATGATTGGCAAGGGATAGTTATCCTTGAGGGATGATTGGTTTAAGTTTTGAAATCTACACAAATTTTGATTTCTCCATTCTTCTTATGCACAGACTGCCCGCACTCCAAGCGGGAATGATTGGAATCGAAAATGATCTCTAACCATCTTCCTAATTGCTAGATTGTATTCAAATTCCCAAATGCATAGTCATGTTTGCAGAGTCAGTGGGAATTCGTGATGAGACAGGTGTGAAGACCTTCAAATCTTCGTATGGCCAGGCAAAAACATCTCGATATTGTTTGAACAAAGAGATGAACCTCTCACTTTCTTTTGTAGTACAACACTTGCCCAAATTAACAAGACAAGGCTTATCTTCAAGACCAATGTTTACTTATAATGTTCAGCAGAGGTCTTATCACCTAAGTTCCTTTGATCTTGGACGTATCTGTCATGCCTGTCAAATATGTTCTCTAAGGACACTAGAACCTCAGGGATCCGATTACCTTTCAATTGGATAATACCTAAATCTATCGTTTCAGAATCTTCTATTATTGATTCTCTAAAAGTAGACAAACTATCTTCAAAGAATAGTCCTTTAAAATTATCTTCCATGCCAAGAAATTCTTCAATATGATCATCGTCATTGAAGACTTACCGGTTGTTGCAGTTGTTGAGGACAGCTGACCTGCATATGAACTCAATAGCAAATGCATTCT
This sequence comes from Sequoia sempervirens, assembly GCA_007258455.2. Classification (NCBI taxonomy): domain Eukaryota; kingdom Viridiplantae; phylum Streptophyta; class Pinopsida; order Cupressales; family Cupressaceae; genus Sequoia; species Sequoia sempervirens. The sequence goes on along the minus strand of VDFB02364535.1, from coordinate 7,896 downwards.
GACGAAAATCAAAATGTAGCATGAAAAGAGCAACTGATACCGCAAGGGCATCTACTCTACTATTGTTTACACGAGGAATGAATTTGATGTCGAATGCTTGAAACCAATTGATTGCATTCCACACCATTTCTCTATAATGTCGAAGGCGATCTTTTCTTACTTGAAATTGATCCTTGATCTGTTTCATGATCAGCTCTATGTCACCTTCAACTCTGAGTAGTTTGATACCCATATCTCTTCCATTCTTGAGACCTAGTAAAAGCGCCTTGTATTCCACCGGATTATTTGTGCGTTCAAATTGCAAGCGGTACACAAATGGATACAAATGATCTTTGGGAGAGATTATCAAAACTCCCACTCCTGAACCTGTTGTTGAGCAATTCCCATCAAACTGCATAGTCCACATCTTTGGATCTTCTGTTGACTTGTTTGTAGAACACACATCCTACCTTTCTTCAGTTATTTTTGACAACATAAGATAAGTACCAGGACCCGTTTCTTGATATAGCACTTGTGCTTGAGGATCTTGGGATTTCACCACCGTAAATTGAGATTTGGCCTCTGGCTCCAACTTGCAACTACCTTTCTTCAATGGAATTGTTGCGAATGACCAATCCAATTGAATCTATCCTCCAAGATCTTTGCAGAAGCTTCTACTTAGCAACATCCCGTAGCTAGTTGAAATGTCAACTACTAGAATGGTCATCATTATTTTCTTCACCGAACAAGCTGCCAACCTTACTTGAGCGTCCTTCAATTGACCGACCAACGGTACTGACTTAGACTCAAGCGAATAACACTTGTCCTATGTCTTAGTGCACGAAAGTCCCGTACCGCATTCATTAGTTGTAGAGGTACGGTTTACGTTCGCTGCTCTGAATCTGCTGACGGCCCGTTCGATGGAACTCTATATAGGTTGATATATATAAGGGTTTGCATTCTCTTCCCGCCGTGCCAAAATGATTCGCTAAATGAAGCGAAATGACAGCTCTCCTTTGTAGAAACTTCGCATCTATCTAGCCGTTTCCGCATGGTCCCCAAGATTCCAAAGCTAAGAATTTTAACTTTATTCTAAATCATGGAATTATTAATGTCAAAATTAAGTTAAAAGACTAGTTCTTTTTGAGCAAACGCCAGTATCTTCGTGAAGGTTAGGGATTGTAGCTTTTAAAGCCAATTCTTTTTAATCTCTTTTCTCCCTTGATTCACTTCTTCTTTTTCTTAAAATGTTTGCTAACGTGCAAAATTAATGTTTGAAAACATCATGATTTACCGAGAGTATTTGATTCGGAAATCTCTTCTTCTTTTATAACGTTCGCTATACCCCAGGGAAGATTCATCTGGTTATTAGTTCACTTTTGGCTGGCAAGATATCATCCAAACTTGGTGTAGAAAAATAAAACTAGAACTAGATCCAAATTTTCCAAATTTATCCCAAGATTTGATCTATTCTAAATTTTATTATTGGCTGTGGAACTTCCGCATTATGTTCATTGGTCTCATGCAAAGAATAAAAATACTGTAGATTTCTTAGCCTCAACTATTTGTCTTGGTGGAGGTGTTGGCAACCGTGGCCTGTAATTATTGAAAGGCTGAAAGTTATTTCTCTTTGGTTGGTACGGTTGTTGAGGTTGATATTGTTGTTGATATTGTGGTGGTGGTGGTGTGGGCAGTGCAAGCTGCCCCTGAGTAGACGAGTGACTTTTGAGGATAGTCACCTCATTAGCTACCTTCTATAGTAGTGGAACCGCAGAACTCTAAACTAGAGGCTTGAGAGAATCAGTCTTCATTTTCCCGGAAGTAATCATGTTATCCTCAATCCCGATGGCATTTTCATGTGTAATTATAAATTCTATTTCATTAGCCGATCTTAGGAAAAAGGATATCTCAGATGGAAGAGCGTTATGAAACTACTCAACAAAATCTCTGGTGATGGATTGAGTGCATGAGAAAGACGTGCGACCAGGCGGTTAAACCTTGCTACAAATTCCCTCATAGGTTCATTGAGTTCCATCATTGAATTTGAGAGTTGGGCAAACAACCGGTGACTATCTTCAGCGGGCTTGAATCTCGCCAAGAATTTCTCACTCATAGTTTCCCAACTTGTAATAATGCCCGGCTCCAGAGAATTGAACCAGTCAAGAGCATTTCCCACAAGAGTCTCTACGACAAGATCCATAACAATGTCTTCATGTGATACATGTAGAACAGCGCAAGTCGATGTGAATGCAGAAATATGTTCATCCAAGTTTTGAGTCACGTCGCCGTGAAATTGGGCAAAGTGCTTCCTTCACCCTTTAGGTAACTCATGATGTCCCTCTAAAGCCAACGGTCCAATGTTATTACCCCAAGGTAATGGGGGCAGGCATCTATGATTATTATTAGCATGGTTATTGCCATTATCATTGTTCTCACCCATTGCTTTTGGCTAGATCATAGGTTCTTCCAGTTCTTCTTTGATCTCAGGAACTTTGTTGGATGCTTCTCCAATTTCCGTTTCTTGAAAGGATGATCCGCGCAGAGCGCTTTCTCCTTAAGGTAAACCCCAGTGCTTAAGTTCGGGAGGAAAGCAGTGGTAAGATCTGGTTTTCCGCTGCAAGATTAGTCTTCTTCTTTTCACTCTTCTTCGAGAAATAGTGTTTCCATCGACGCAGCAATGCTTCCTTTTCGCAACATCGTAAACCTATCATTCCCATTTAATGTCCATCATTTGTTCTTCCTCCGTCCCGCAAGATTCCTGGACAAAATATGCGCCGGGCCGCGCGATTCGTTTGCGCCAGCCAGAGCGAAGCGTGAGTATTTGCCTGCCCGCCGTGCGCTATTAAGCTTTGATGTTTATGCCCTCGCGGTTCCCATCTGGTGGCAACTAAACCGGTTGCTGGTCTTCAATTCCAGACCTCTAGGAATGGGCGATACCAGAAACGACAGCTGCGCACGCCCACCACTCTCAAATTAGAGGGGAAGCTTCCTCTTCATGATTATGCTCAAAGCAAAACACTTAACTACTCGCTAATCTTTTTTATTTTCGCACCGCAGAAAATAAGGTTACAATACACTCTTATGCGCAGAACCTGGTGTTTTCTGGCTCGAATCCTGTTCCGGCTAACCCGAAGTGCTCTTAACACCTCCAAACCCTGTAGCCCGGGAGAATTAGAAGTAAACAAGGAATGATTGATTTGACACAAAAGCTTAAATAAACTCGCTTCCAGAACAACACCTGAAGACTCATTGTACTTATTTGATGTAAGCCAAAATAAACATTAAAAAAGCAAAACATAACACAAAGTACTGAAATAGATTGAGACAGTATATCAAAGCAACATAGGCATGAGATTTCCTTCCTCAATCTTATAACAGCAAATACACTTCTAGGACAGCAGATTATAGAAAAATAGGGTTACAATATGTGATCAAACCAGATTACACTAGAAACAAAAGTGAACAGACACTGAATAACAAAGTTGCAGGCAAAATAGGCTCATCAATTTCTTATCACAACAACGATTAAAACTAAATGGGCAAGGCTGTCCTTATTTATACACAAACAGGGAGTAGGGAACCATAAAATCTCCTTGTTTTTAACAACTAGTCTTACCAACATGAAAGCTTTATTTCTAAGACTAAACAAAAGATAACGAATAGTTAACTGGAGTACAAACATCAATTAATTGATTTAACCACAAGAAAAACTCCAACTATACATCTGATATTTCCAAAGAATAGATAAGCACGAATGAGAACAACAAGTTTAACTTGGAAAAGGCATTAAGTTAATTCCTGCCTTTACTTGAGTTCTATTACTGGAAATCTTTGCATGCTCGAACTGGTGGTTCACTTACTGATAACTTGGGAAATCATATCCTCCAAAAAGTTGTTAACTGCCTCTTCATCAAGAACACTGATACCATCCAAAACAGTATACTGTTTTTCGAGCATCTCCTCACCATCTGCGATCAAACCTAGAAAATCTCTTATCTCTTAAGCTGGTTTATCAAATTTTGCTGACATTGCGGCAACATGTTTCAACTTGCAGGCAACATGATCACCATTAAAACTACCACAGACAAGCTTCTGAAACTCCGTTTGTACTTCATTGAGATCAAAGTAACTGCCATCTTCATGTCGATATTGACAAGGGATCTATGACACAAACGTGCTTACGAGCATGAGAGTATTAGCAACCTTTTGTCTATATCCAGCCAATTCTACAGATATTGCTTCATAGGTTTCTACTTTGAAAAGGTGTTGTACTCTCCAAGCAAAAACCTTCTTATTTTCTTTTGTAATGACTGAATCATAAGCCGTCCTCAAGTCAGAAATGACGATCTCATCTATTGGTTTCCTTTCTGCTATATTTTGCTCAAACTCCTGAATCCCTGAGCAAATATCATGGGTGTTATACCTCCATTGGTACATCGCGGCAAGTATAAATCTGCCCCTAGTGATGAATTCTTCTATCCAATCTCTCATATGTTTTTCGTATATGACCAGCTGACTCAGCTGATGTTGATCTGTGGGTGATTCCAGAATTTGTGGAAGCAACAAGGTGGCCCATGAAGTACCATGAAGGAGATTGGAAATATATTGCCGCAGTTGTTGAACTTCCACCTTGAGGGCTGCCTTATCTTCTCCATCCTTGAGCACTCATTCCTTCAGATTATCAGATGCAACCTCAAAGAGATTCAGATTCATATGTTGGGTGCTTCTTCCAAGATTGGCCTTGACAACCTTCAAGTCAACCTTCTCAACCTTCTCAACATTCTTGTCCTTCAGAGGTGTGGAAAACTCAAGGATAATCTTGCCTTCAAAATTCTTCTCCATGTGAACTTGCTTCTCAAGGTTCTTCTCTATTGAGTCTCGAAACATGCTATCAAGTTCTACAAAGTTCAACTGACAAGGCTTCCTCCTTTTCCTACCCAGCAAGGTCTCAAGCCAAGATGAGGAGTCTCTACTCACTTCTCTAGGAGGATTGGTTCTAGCTCTAGCAACTCCTGATGGATCAATAGGTGTTGAGACGTTGCGAACTACTGAATCGCCTTCAAAATCTATATGAATAGGAGAAGGCTTCGACAACAGCAGAAGAATAGGAGATAAAGGCAAGGCTTCAACTTGCAGTGCTAACTCAACTAGAACTTCTGGTGCATCTGTTGGCTGTTCATGTTGATTCACCTTTTCTTTTAAGCTCTTCGTCATCCTACTAATCTTTGTATCTTCTGGAGGATTGTTCATAGCTTTCGCTCTCGGTTTTTATTTACAAGAAGAAGGTAGAGATGACTGAACTATTGGCGGCTCTACAACTGGAATAGCTACCTTTTGTGTCTTCTTACTGTTCAGGAATATCTTGTTGTTCTTGATAACTCAGCTTGTTCTTTCCTCTATTGAAGTGCCCTCTTTGGCGTACTCATTAACTTGTGAAAGTGACGATGCTTGACTTGATCTCGGGCATACATGGGAAGTAGAACTTCCCCATCATCATCTAAAAGACCTTCCACATCTTCTGATAAGAAATCAGCCATCTGACGAAGAGTATGTCTGGAGTAGTTGTGCTTGCGCACTTCGAACTCATCTACACAATTAACCCAAAAATATTCAACTATAGGCACATGTGCATGATTCTAACTAATACGAGCTGTGAAGACACCATGAGGATCATATGAACGACTCTCCTTGAAAAGCTTGAGACCAAACTTTGACATTTCATCGCTCATCAACTTAGCATCTGTTGCTGATCTACATCTATATATGCTCATCTCCAATGGGAAACTAAATGCAGGCTTGCGTCTATTATGCGAAAATGTGTGCACTACGTGTACTTGCCTTAGAAATTCCATGAACACAACCTCATCCATTGGATATCTAGGAAGCATGACTGGATCACCTGAGAAGCCATATACTCTTATGTACAAGAACGTGGGGAATTGGATAAACCAATCAGCCCACTCCGCCATTGCCAATTTCGGATCTACTGAGATCAGTATATGCAACTCATTATCAAGATCTCACACCATATGCATTAGAAATAGATCATTCACCCACTTCTAACGCCGCTCAGATTCTGAAAAACTCTAACTGTGGGTAATGATCATATACATGTTGAACACCCAAAGTTCCAACAACATTCAAACCTCTAAACTTTCCTTGAAAGGCCATTAGATATATGAGGTAGGATATCATGTGGAATTCATGGCCCTTGAAGAACTCTATCATCTAACGGTGGAGACTATCACTGACCAATGCTCGCCAATCATAATGTTTTGTTCTGTCAACAATCTGGGAAATAATATAATGAAGGAACACAAAGACCACTGAGAGGGGGGGTGAATTAGTGGACTACAAATTTTAACTTTCTAAGCAATGTGATAATGAACTTTAAAAGCATAAACCAAAAGCAAAGGAAGGTAACTAAGCCACACACACAAAATGCATCCCACAAGACAAGATGTACGAGGAAAAACCCAAGATGGGAAAAGACCTTGGTGAGAATAGTTGTTGGAGCCTACTACTCCAATCCAGCCTCACAATGAAAGACTCTTCGGTTACAATGTATGGGTACCAACCCAAGGAAACACCAATTCCCAGTTTATGAGCACCAACTCAAAGGAGCTTCTACCCCTAATCTAAGCACACACTCAGATGATTTCAAAATAAGAAATGTCTAATTACAATTTCAGTATCATGTTACAAATGAGATTTTGTAACTCATATAGACTTTTGCGCATATGAAGACTTTAAAGATTTTGCTGCCTTCAAACAACTTCTAGTCTTCAACCATTAACTGTCTCTGCAAGTACTCTTGAATGCCCTCTTTCTGTTCAGTTTTCAGCTTCACACAAACCTATGTGATGTCTTCTACATCCACATAATAAGTCTCTGCAAAACTAACGTATGCCTTTTCACATTTCTGCAACAAATGAAAAAACATTCTACACTCAGAAAAAATGCATACCTCCTACTTATCATCTAATCTTCTTCTCAACTTGAATCCACTCTCTCTTTTCCACACACTCAGGCAGACCAGCAAATGAATAACAACCCTTGTTATAAATCACTCCTAAAGTTCAAAGGAAAAATTCATAGCCCTAATCTTTAAACAAATAAATCTGCAATGTTTTGTCATTAACTTTCTGACTTTTTTGCAGCAATCTGCCTACAAATTTCTGATATATTCCTGTAGTGGTCTTTCTGTTAATTCGAGACATCTTATCTCAATCATCACAACTTCTAAACCTGCCCTAACATTCTTTATCAATCTGCAATGATTATAAAAAGATTAAAAGCCTAAATCTTATCATTTTTCCTATTCTTCCATCTGTAGAAATTTAATGCTTTTCTGGAGCAGCTGAAGGATTCGATGCAGCCACTTCTTCTTGGACAGGCTGCAATGAACTTAAAATACCTCATATTTATTCCTTAATCAAAACAAAACAGATTCTTGTAGCTTCGATTTGTCCAGATGATTAGCAGCTTACAGTCTGATGTCAAATCTTTAATAAATAGAAAACCTAAACTAGGGCATCGCCATCTTAACAGCCTCTACAAGAGGTATGAAATCTAGATAAAAAAGATTAGAAAATCTTTTCAATCAATCGCTACTACAGAAGCTTTGCCGCCAAGCAAGGAATAGAATCAGATTTTCTTTGAACCACAAATCTGATTTTTAATCAAATCGTATTGACCACAATACAACTTTAGAAGATATGAAAAAAGATTTAAGACTCTTCATCTAGCGCAGCTTCAGGAAAAGAGACTTTGTCGTCAAGCAAGCAATAAATAAAATCTGATTTTATTTGAATCATTCCAATGCAGCTCAAAAGCAAGGAAAGAAGATTTTTTAGAAAAGCAAAAAATCTAATATCACCGCCTTGCCATAAGTGAGGTGTCGACTTAGGGTTTAAA
>VDFB02364534.1:0-19603 GCA_007258455.2 Sequoia sempervirens | reverse complement strand
GGAGTTGTGCCAGTGTTATGCTTGCTAGTTTGGTGCATCAGACTGCTGCAACAGTGTTATCAGACCTGTAACTTCCATATCAGACCTGCAACTTTCATATCAGACCTTCACAGCGGTATATCAGACCTGATATTACTTCATGTAGTCATGTTTTATGATGTGTACTTGCTAACATGTTGCAGGGTTAGTTTGTTTGCTTAGTGAGCTTTCAAGTGGGGTTGATTATTTCATGTCAGTCATATATTGTAGCCACATAGCAGATTTTAATTTGTTAGTATTATTTGTATTGAGCTCACATTGTAACACTGATTTGGTAGTACCATTTAGTGATTTGCTCATCTTTGATTTTTAATACTAACCCCACTGAATAAGTGGCATCTCTATATTCCCGTTGAATAAGCGGATGAACTCTTTCTTGTTTCATGATATGCCCATTGAATAAGCAGATGAACTCTTTGTTGTTTTCCCACAAAATAAGCAGATGTTTCCTTTCATGTTTTGGAGGTTTCCTACTCACCCCACTAAACAGGTGGTTTACTCCAGTAGCATTGCATTGTAAACCTTGCCACCATATGCTCTCACCTTGCCCACATTGGGATCTAGGTGATAAAAAAGTGGAAGGTAATTGGTTTTAGTTGATTATCTTTGTTTATCATGTTATCACTTGTAGTGTAACCCTTGCCACCGTATGCTCTCACCTTGCCCACATCAGGATTTGGGTGATCAGAAAGTGGAAGGTGGTTGATTACAATTGATTATCTTGCTTACGTTGCTAACACTAACGAGTTGTAAATTTGAAAAAATTAAGGGTGGGTTATTACAGCATCTCCCTTCCAACAAAACTTATCTAAACTTATCTAACCAATTGTTGAATCAAATTCATTGTAGCAACATCATTATGCCACTCTTCTTTGGCTTCTTTCACCCAATAGCTTGTAATATTGAAATAACACACAATAGCCTCATCCTTTTCATCCTTCCTAGATAATGCATCTGCCACAATATTCTCCTTCCCTTTTTTATATACAATCTCAAAGTCATAGCCCAACATCTTAGTGACCCACTTTTGTTGCTCTTCAAAAGATAATATTTTAGGCTATCATGATCGGTCTTAACTTTGAAGTGTCTACTTATAAGATATGGCCTCCATTGCTTAACTACATTAAGAATAGCTAGCATTTCCTTCTCACAAATGGGTTTGAGTTGGTTCTTACCCTTTAATTGATGACTCTCAAAAGCAATGAGTGTAACCTCCTACATGAGAATTGCACCTTTACCATTACCCAAAGCGTCACACTCCACAACAAAATCCTTGGTGAAGTCTAGAGTGGCTAGACCTAGAGTAGTACACAAAGCCTCCCTCAATCTCTCAAATGCTATATTAGCTAACTCATTCCATTGAAAAGCATCCTTCTCCAATAGAATTGTGATGAGTTTTGTTATATGACCATAGTTCTTCACGAATCTCCTTTAAGTATCCAATGAGTCCTAGGAAAACCCTCAATTTTTTAATGGTTTTAGGAATAGGCCATTGTATGATAGCCTTAATTTTGTTAGGATCAACTTTAACTCCATGTGACATTGTGTCCCAAGTGCTCCACCTCTTTGAGACCAAAAGAACACTTAGAAGGTTTAGCATAGAGTTAGTGATCTTTGAGAACTTGTAATGCTTGATCTTCATGGTCAAAATGTTCTTCCCAAGTTTTGCTATAAAGCAATATATCATCAAAGAACACTAATACAAACCTCCTCAAAATTTTCTTAAAAATGGAATTCATCAAGCTTTGAAATGTACATGGAGCATTTGTAAGACCAAATGGCATCATGAGAAACTCATAATGACCCTCATGAGTCCTAAATGTTGTCTTAGGAATATCCTCTTCCTTAATTTGAATTTGTTGATAACCTTATCAAAGATCTAGTTTTGTAAAAAAGATAGCTGCATTCAATTCATCTAGTAAATCATCAATGACTAGAATAGGAAACTTATGTTTGATGGTATACATGATGAGCACTTTGTAGTTTGAGCACATGCACCAAGTTTGATCCTTCTTATGCACCATCACCACATGAAAGGAGCAAGCACGCTGGCTATACCTAATAATAACAACCTTTAACATCTCTTGAACTATCTTTTTAATCTCACTTTTTTGTATATATGGGTACCTATAAGGCCTGATTTTGGGTGGTTAGCTCCTAGGCACTAGTTGTATACCATGATCATGATCCCTCTTAGGAGGCAATCCTATGGGCATATCTCCAAAAACCACTAAGTGACAATTAGCAATTGCTTATAGATCTAGATGGGTAGGAGTATTTGAAATTTTGAATTATAGACTACTAATGAAAATAATTGGACCATGAATCCAGCAGCTCTTTTCTTAAGGAACTTTTGCATTTGATGAAAGCTAACCATTTGTAACACTTTAGCTTCATCTGTAATCAACTAATTTTGCAATATGAAAAACTTTTGGAATCCATCAGCTCTTTTCCTAATGAAGGAACTTTAGCTTTGGGAGCAACTTAGGTGAAAAAACCTAATGTAACACTAGTTTTGCAACTCCTTGAATTCTAGTCCAATCTTCTTCAAATTTATAATATGGAATAACCAATGTAACCTTGAAAAACCTTATGAAAATAAGAAAAATTTGCTAAAATGACCTCCAAAATTGAAAAAATTGCCTTTCCTTCACGATGCCCAAATCATTCTTTGATACCACTTGTAATGAAATAACTTGCTCAAGAGAGGAATATAATATGAAATATTCTACAAATACTTAATAATACTAAGAACAAGTCACTTTGAGGGAGCAAACCACCAAATATCTCCAATGAGAACACACTTCACAATCTAATGACAATAAATTTACCTCTAGCTCCTATATATACCTAATTATGCCTAGTTGCCACCCAAGGCAACTCAGACACTTAAATGTAACACATGGGATGACCTAAATATCTAAATAAGAATATAATAACGATCATATAATTTAAGAGTTATGCACACAAGCCGACTACTCATAATGCTATGCACACTCAAGATTAATGGCATAGCACATGCGTTTTTAACTGAGACAAGTCTACAAATGTTTCTAAAACCTTAGGGGCATTACTTAGGATAGGGTTTACTTAACAAACTAGAAGTATAAATGTAATTTAATTACTAGCAATTTAATCAAGAAAAATTCAAAAAAATAAAAAAATGTTACTCTTCCATCCAACACGACCCAAAAAGATTTGAACTTTTTTGTTTTTAAATATTAGAGTAAGGAATTGGGAGTAGCCATTTTTCATAATTTTATCACTTTTATCCATTCTCCAAAAGTCGTTCAAACCCTTCAAAAAACACTCGACTTTCAAGATTTTATTTTTAACCATTTTCAAATTTTTATGCCTTTTATTTCTTGGTTTTTGTAGACCTAGCTGAGTCTACCCATCCAAACTTGTTGGTTCTAGCAATTCTAACCACAATTGTTGGGTACGTAGGACACAAGTACTCGAGGCTCATTTTGACCTACTCACCTCGAGACTCAACAAGTCTAGGTGAGTCTTAGTGAGTCTTGTAATACTAATTCCAACCATCTCAACTATCTAACTACCATGCAGAATATCAACAATCACAACCAAAACATGACTGTATCATGAAATCATACTGCACAATATATCAACATTACTTCTCCACATAGATAAGCACTGTATATGATTGGATATTGTTGCACACCTAAAGTTAAATGGCTATGACCAAAACACCTAAATGCATACATGTCTTCTTGCATTGTAGCAAAACACCAACTATGGCTTGCAAAAGCAAGGACAAATACTTGATTGCTTATAATTTCTTGCAATATCTCTACGCATCCCCTAGAACATCTCCATGCTCCTAGCCATCACCATATGTACACCTACACTATCATATGCACTCCAATAACTACATAGACAAGATATGGCAATGAGTTCTTAACCAAATGACTTGTGGTTGAAACCATAGCAACACTAGACTTAGAAAAGCCTACATGCTAAACCACAACATTTGAAACCCACTTCAACTTATTGCAATCTATTCTATAGAATTGTTTACCAATCTATGATCAAACACTCTCAACATGAACTAAACAAGTTCACACATCTTCTCTCACCAAGAATTCTCTATAGGTGAATAACGCACTGTTGGTGTTTAAATTAGCACCTCTGGAGTGCTGATTGTAAACGTTCAGCTATTTCAAATGTTTTGCAACACTTCTTCGTTATTTAAAGAGAAGTCCCTCTCTGCTGGGAGCAATGCGTAAGGAAGGGAAATGTAAACTAAAATTCCTATCTTTTTATGCTTCAGCAGCAGGACACAAGGGTGCACAAACACAATGCGCCGTAGCTAAGCTTTTTCTCTGGTTTCTGTAGATCTCAACTACGACTAACCTAGCTTCTATCTATCCAATACCTTCAAGATAAACAGAGCATGAGGGTAAAGGAGCGGGAATGGGTTGGTTGGATCACCTGAATTCGCCGTCTCCTGAGAATATGACTGAGGCTCTGAACTCTCGGGTATACACCAAGATAAGGTTGGTACAAGCAAACACTCTATACGGTAAACTAGATTTGAGACCTGCCAAGGAGGAGGGACTCCTATCCGAGGTATGGTCTAGGAAATAATTTACGAGAAACAACAAATTTACGATGCCTTGGCCAGCGAGCTTTCTAAGGAGGAGGGACTCCTATCCGAAGTATAGCTTGGAAGTCAATACATTAAACAACAACAAACGATAACTTGTCAATAACAAATGTCCGAGGAGGAGGGACTCCTATCCGAGGAGGGAAATGAAACAACGAGCCATTGAACACAAGACGTGGACACAACTCAAAAAAGATTGACCAAAATGCAAGCGCCTTCTGATATTCTCCTTCAAAGCTTCATCAACGAATTACAAAGATTGGGAAGGCAAAGGCACGAAATCATGCACAATTGCAATCGACCAACGAACTCTCATCCAAGAGTGAACAAATATCCGCTTTCAAAGTTGTTGGCAACAATGGCGCAGCAATTTTGTATAGCAAGTAAAAGTTAAACAAATAATGAGCCCAAGGCTCTTATTTATAGAACTCAAAGGAGTGGGCAACCCCAAAATCTCCTTGAGTTAACAATGAGTTCTTGCCAATCAATTAGCAAGATTTATTCCAAAAAGGAAAACAAGCAGCTAATCGAAAAAACTACTTCAGCTAACTGAAAGTCAACAAAGAGTCAGCTGGAAACTACTTCAGTTGACTGAAAGTAAACTAAAGGTAAACTTTAATGAAAGTATCCCTCCAAAATAGACATCCACATTTAGTGGAGATCTAAGATCCACAAATCATGGAAGCTGATTAGACATCCTTAATCAGTGGGATCTGACAATGCATGATTTTAGGAAAGTGGAGTTAAACTTGGAAAGAAGCATCAAGTTAACTCCAACTACATTTAATATCATCTTGAGTTGACTTGGAAAGAAGCATCAAGTCAAACTCAAGTCTCATAAATGCCACTTGGAGGGTGCATGGCGTCCTTCTTTGGTGCATTTATAGTTCGCCACTAATCAGCAGTGTCTCTATCCATTGATTGACTTCATCAGCTTCTGGGGAGTTAATGCTCTGTAGGATGATGACGTGGCGTCGTAGCATGATCTCACCCGTTGTGAGCTGATTTCCGAAGTCAATATACTGAGATGCTGCCTCTTCTAACTTGGTTGATGTCGCCACCTTAGCCGCCTGCAAACCATTCGATCATCAAAGAAAGGTATCATGCGATGATTATCTCCGGAATCGGTTCGTATGCAAAGAACCATCTCATCGCATTCTCCTCCCTCACACCGATATTCCAGCGCAAGGGAAAGATATCACCAACATTCTGCTAAGTTGATAACGTGGGCAACCACCCTGCCTCAGAATCAATCAACTCCCCATCAATGAGCATCGTGAAGTTCACCTTGCACGCCACTGTTCCTTCCAAGCAAAAAAGATGTTGCTTGTTTTCTCGTAGAGTATATACCGATAGATATGCCAATTGCAAATCCTCGGCAATTGTGCTTTTGTTCTTCAAGCCTCTTTTCTGCAATCCCCTGTTCCGACCGCCGGATCTCTCACGCGACGGTCCATGTGCTCTATCCCGTGAATTCAGTATATAGGTTTTTATATACATTCGCCCCTGGAGAACAAACTCTTCCACTTGATCTCTCGCGCAAGCTTCGTCATCGTTATCAATTGGCCGCATGATTTTGTTCGGGCCGGGAGATCTAGTAGTCCTGCTGGTAAGGCTGAGACGTTTGGTGTGCCATGTATCAAGCTGGTTATGTAAGACCTCCGTTTCTGATTTTCAGCCTTTAAGGCTGCCTTTTCTTTACCATCCTTTGCCATCCTTTCTTGTGCGCTCACCGAACCTATTCCAAGAAGGTCTGCCTCCACCTGTCGTGTAGTCTTCTCGAGGTTAAGTTGAGACAAAGTGTAGTCTTCGACTTGGACCTCGTGTATGACTTTCTCTACTGGTGGAGTGGCAGTCTCTATGATGATCTCACACTCTGCATTCCTTTCTATGTGAACTTGTTTCTTTAACTTCTTCGCCGACGTGTCTTGTGGGACGTGGTCGAATTCGGTAAAGTCAAGTTCATACGAGGGTTTTTCCCTCTTTCTTCCTAGGAAGCCTTCAAGCCAAATAGAATCTCGGCGAACTTCGCTAGGAGGGACGTGAGGCCCTTGAATGCTAGATGTGTGAGATTGTGCTGGAGCAATGTCTCTCGGTGGCGAATCCAAGTCGATGAGGACTTGTCTCTGCTGTGATACTGGTGATATTGGCGGCTCTGCTTCCATAACAGGCACCGTTTCTGTTGCCGCTTCTACTATTGTTGCTTCTGCCATTGGCTCAGCCACTGGTTCTTCAACAACCACTGTTGTTGGTTCCTCTGTGATAACTTCTGCTGAATTAGGGGTAGCAGTCTCTACTCTTTGTTCTGGGGCAGCAATACCCGTGATTATTTCAGGACTATGCGTGGCTTTTTCCACAAGTGTCCTCTGTGTTCTAGGATTTGACATCCTCATCCCTCGAGGAGGATTGCACCATTGCTTCTGCCTAGGCTTCCTTCTTGAAGTGGAAGGTGGTGTAGACTAAACCTGTGGCGGCTCTGTTCTGTGAGGTATCACCTTCCTTGATTTCTTGCTGTAGAGATAGAGTTGGCTATTTCTAACCACTCTACTCGTTCTTTCTTCTATAGAAGTGTCTTCTTTGGCATACCAATCCACTCTCGGGAGCGATTGGGAGTCAACTGAATCTACAAAGAATGAGGGGAGAATGACTTCCCCTTCATCATCAGACAAGCCCTCAATGTCTGCTGACATAAAATCAGCAATTTGTGAGAGTCTGAATCTGTTGTAGTTCCTTCTTCGCACTTCATACTCGTCTTTACAATTTACCCAATAATCTTCCATAGAAGACTTATGTGACGAGTGTTGTTCGAGGTGTGCTGCATAGAGTCCTCTGGGATCATAGGATCTTCTATCAATGAGATACTTGAGGTTAAACCTCGCTGTTTCTTGACTCATCATCTTAGCATCTGTCGCGAATCCACATCTATATAGTCCCATTTCAACGGGAAAGTTAATAGCTGTCTTCCTCTTCAAGCGCAAGTAGACATGAACCTCGGACAACTGTCTCAGGAATTCCATGAAGACTACCCTATCTGAAGAGTATCTTGGTAGCATGGCGGGGTGGCCAATGTAGCCATACACGCGTATGTAGGAGAACGTAGGAAATTGGATGAACCAATCTGCCCAATCCGCCATTGCCTCTCTGGCTGTCTGTGAAATACGCACGTGCATCTCATGGTTAAGCTCACGTACTGTGTGCATAGTGAAGTGATCACTTGTTTTCTTGAAGTGTCTTTCCGCTTGAGTAAACTCAAGACGTGTGAAATGTTCGTGAACCTTCTACACACCTAAGGTTCCCACATTGTTCAATAACCTGAAATTGCCTTGAAAGGCTATCAAGTATACCAGGTAAGAGCACATGTGGAACCTATGAGCTTCCAGATACCCAGTGATTTGTCGGTGGAGTGTGTCGCTAATCAAAGTGGCCCAGTCATAATATTCCCTCCTGCCAATGATTTTTGCAATGATATAGTACATCCATGGCTGGAATTGACGACCATCTTCTTCTCTAGTGATTCTATTGAGTAGAGTGATTAACACTGCGTACTCATCTTTACATTCTCCTCGTCCCAACAATTTAGGCAAGCTTGCCTTTGTCACTTTTAGCCATTTTTCAGCCATAACCTTTTGACATTTGTCCTTAGCTCTCACAAATGCCTTCTCACATTCCGTCACTGATATGACTTTGCTGTTAGGACATGATGGAATATCAAAACACCTTTCGATATCCTAAGGCTTTAGACTGCAAACAATTCTTCCATCTGCTGCTCTGATTTCTCTGGTGGTAGGATTGTAATGCTTGACACAAGCGATTACAAGCTCTACGCTTTGTAGTGTGATGGGAATTGATGCGGCCTGCAGCAACCCGGATTCTTCAATATTCTGCAATGTGATTTGATTCATGCCTTCTAGCTGCTCCAAATCAACCACTGGATTTACTTGGTGTAAATTTGTGTCAACTGTTTTCAAGTAATCATGGAGTAAGACCGTCTTGGTCTCGTATTGTACCTGGGAGTACTGCATCTTGAAAAACTTAAAGATTGACTGTAAGCTTGACCTTGTTTAGATGATTTTCGGAAACCCTTAAAAATAGCTGCCGAGAAGTATTTTTTCTAAAAATTCTGGCACATGGGTTTTGTTGCGCTTCAATGTCAACAAACCGGCCTCTAATTTGAATTAAACTTTTTTGGAAAAACCCCCAAAAATAGGGGCAGCAAGTTCGCTGATTTTGGAAAATTTGTCGAGATGGGTTTCTCTGGAAAATAATGCTGAATCTACCCAGTTGATCTGATTTGATGTAGCCTGTTGCTTTTTCTGTCAAATGCAAGAAAACCTAAGACCAGAAGAGAGGAAATAGACAGAAGATGGATTGGAAGTTTTATCTGATTCCCTGAAAAAAATCTATCTCTGGGTCCAATCCTCAAAATAGCAATCCTCTTCTGCTTCAGATCTGCAAGAAAAATTGAAGAACGGATGAAAACTTTGTTCAGATCTATCAATGGCGTCCTTGAGAGCTTGTGGCTGTTCTTGATCTTTTATCCTGCAATGAAATAATGAAATGGGACGCCTTCACCTTGAATATATATGTTTAAGCTTCAGATCCACAAGTTTGGGGACCTAACTCAAGCTCAAAAGGTGATTTTGGCTTGATCTAAAGTTGAAAAGGTGATTTCCTCCAATCGTGGAGTGTTTTAGCCAACTTTAACTCAAAAAGCTCTTGACTTTAGTCAACAAATTCACCCTTGACTTTCTTTAGGCGTCCCTTTTGGTTTCTTGCAAGTTTTTAAATATTTTCTCTCCTGAAAGCCCTCTGTTTGATCTTGAATCTAGCGTTGTCTGTTGATCCTGAGATGTTGCAAACACATTCACTGCGGAGCTGGATCCAAACTGAAAAGAAGTGCCTGGGAGACATGATGATGAAAAGCTGAGTTTAGGGCTTCAAAAGGATGGCGCCTTTTTCCAAGAAAAGGCGCTTTTGCTAATGCCTTAGTGAATTTTCAAACCTCGTTCTTCAGCCTTTTGAAATGACCTCTCATGCTTTGATCTGGATTTCTCGTTGATCGGAGAATCAGATGATTTCGCTTGATGTCTCATCAGGTACCCAGCTCTGTTCTGCCAAGAATGACTGACTTCAGAAAACCTGGATCTTATTTTAGGGTTCCTTTATTCAAGGGCGCCCCTCCTTGAAAAGGGCGCTTTTACCTTTTGGCCTGATCATCTTCATCTGAAAAGTTGCCTACTTTGATCTGGATTATCCGTTGAATGCTTCGTCAGATGTTGGTGCTTGCAGTTGCGTTTCCGAGATCTACTTGAGCTGAGAAGGTTATCCTGGGAAGCCTTTTGTCATTTATCAGCATCTAGAGGTCAAGAAAGAAGGGCGCCTTTCTTTTGGAAAGGCTCTTTTTCCTTAGAACTTCGCCGTTAACTGTGGTTTCCTGACATTTCCTCAACTGCCTCTTTTTGCTTCGTCAGCAGCTGCTTGTGATCTATTCATCGGATGATCTAGATGTTTGTTTCACTGTCGAGCTAACAATCAAACGTCGAGAATGACTGCTTTGGATGATCTTACTGACTGCATTTGACCCTCAAAGATCATGGGCGCCCCTGCTTGAAAAAGGCTCTTTTCAGCATTTTGAGTTTTCTCCTTCGTAACGTTTCCAGAGTTAGTCAAATTTTGACCTTTTTCACTTTCAGGAATCTCCTTCATCAAACAGCATCATTTTTGACCTTTTCCGCCATGGTTGTGTCGTTGAAGCTTTTGAAGCTTAGCTTTCAAAGACTGGTATCGCCAATCTGCCATTAATGGCTCAGGAGCTCCTAACTTTGTTCCCCGAAAAATAGAAATAGACCCACCGTAGTAAAACATGTCTTTTGATGATTCCGACTCTTGACCAATGTGATCGTGGAAGCCTTTTAATCCTATCAAAATCATTTTCAATCATTTCGAAGGTCCTATTTTCTGGTTTCTCAAAATAGCTTAAAACCCTAATTTTCAAATTTTTAGATTTTGCACGTGTGTTCTTTGACAGAAACCCACCAAGATTTTATGATTGGTTTGACCTAAAACTGACTTAACATGGCATTTTAACAAGATTTAGCTCAATTTATACAGAATGCCAAAAAAAATATTTTGGGTACAACACGCACCAAAGTTCCAACAAAGTTAGTTGTACTAGTAGAAAGAATGGTTCTATAAGCCAATATATTGAAAATGTAATTTTATCCCATAAAGTTAATGTATTGAATATTTCTCATTCATGGTGTAATATTTGCTTTTATGTGCTCTTTGATCCAACGACTAAGAGTTTATTCTTGAATTATTTCCATCTATCAAAAATGTCGAGCATTCCCTATTTCAATCCAAGAACTCCTAATGGGCTGCAATGAATTATCCACTTTTTTTCTTCAACCTCTAAGTTAGTGCCTACTTTTTCATAGCTAGGGCCTATGTACCCTTTATCATTTCTCATTAATATGGGCCCTCTATAATGTCCCCTTCCTAAGCTATGGTAGTGTTGTCAGGATTAGCCTATTCCTCGAGTTCCCATAGGCTAATGTGGTGTGGTTAGGGGACTCCTCAATTCTTGGAGACTGTGTTCAACCTCTGGATAATTTCTTGGTGTGGCAGTGAGTTCAAAACTATAGGAGTATCTTTCTAACACTCTCTAGAGCTTTTTCGGGCACTTGGTACAATACTTACTATTTTTGGCAGTGTTCCATGGGGACGCGTCCCCCCCAAAAAACCCCGCATTTCCTAGACGGGCACGTTTCAGAGACTTGGGGACTTGGGGGGTACATCCCCCCACCATCCCACCACTAGTGTCGCTGTCTCCAAGATGCCGCTAGGACTTTGAGGATGTTGGGGTGTCCTCAAGACGTCTAGGGGACTCCTAGTTGTCTCCAAGATGTATGATTCTTATACTTTACATCTTTTATGACTTTTTTTTCAAGTACTATATGTATTTCAGCACCCTGCCACCCCCCCCCCTCCCCGCCACCATCCGCCCACCATCCCCCTGCCGCCCCCAAACTTAGACCTGTTGACAGGTGTTTTATGACCGCACCAACACAAAATAAAGTTTCCAACGGTCACTCTATCCTCTCTTGATCAAAATCTCCTACATGCTAAGATTGCGAAAGATCATGCATTCAACTCCAAGGTTCCTTCATGCAATGGACGTAGACTCAATTGGCTTGATGTGATTTTCCTGGTATTTCAAGAGGACTTACACAATTGTTCATTCAAGGGAAATGGACTTTCAAGATTTGGGAGATTAATCAATGAAGCTCAAGTTTCCTAAACTAACCAGAAAATGCTAAATTTGAATGGTTGCAGAGATTTAGAAAAAGCTCTAATTTACCCTAGGCACGGGACATGGTGATCAAATCTCACAAACTTCGACCAAGCTTTGCTTTGCCTCACCTCGGACAGCCTCCACAAAACTGGTGCAATGTTCATTCAAGGGAAATGGACTTTCAAGATTCGGGAGATTTATCAATGAAGCTCAAGTTTCCTAAACTAACCAGAAAATGCTAAATTTGAATGGCCGCAAAGATTTAGAAAAAGCTCTAATTTACCCTAGGCACGGGACATGGTGATCAAATCTCACAAACTTCAACCAAGCTTTGCTTTGCCTCACCTCGGACAGCTTCCACAAAACTGGTGCAATCTTCAAAGGAGTGAACTAGAGATATTCAGATTACAATTTAACATGAAGACACCATCACGACAACGCATACCAACATGTAAATTATAACCGAAGTTAGGTCTAAACTATTCCAGTTGACCACCAAGGTGAACCCACCACCAGTGAGCCCGCTTGTGGTATGGACTAGCAAAGCTTGCTCAAATCAATCACCACATTCCACAATCATCTACTTGCATGAAATCAAATCCATTCTACTCTATCTAAGTTCTACTCTAAGATTTTATGCTAATTGGAAGGATGAAGAAACCTTGCTAGCTGCCCACAATAAAAGATGAAATCACAAGCAATGACAACTCTTTTTATTATGGTAGTGTTCACAACAGTCTCCTACAAAGTATTCAGTTGAAAAATTTCCTTCCTTCCTTACAAATGAGGGGGAATGTCCCTTTTATAGCTAGCCCAATCCAACGGACGGCTCAAATTCAATTACAATGAACAGCTCAAATTGAGCCACATAAGCCCTATTCAAGATTTTGCTAAAAATAGCCACAAAGTGGAGTGGGGTAATAAATGAGCACATAATGCCCACTCTCTCCCTACATCACTATGAGCATTTAATGCCCACTATCATCCAGAAGGTCGTCATCCAGGAAGGCGTTCCCATTCTCCTTCTCTTTGACCATAAACTCAATGAATCTGGCCAATATTGCCTCAACCTCCTGAATTGAGATGGGTGGAATATGGTTGAGCTGAAACCCAAGCACTGTGACCGCTTGCCCTTGCCGAGTACAAGATTTTCCCCAAGCAACTAAGGCATCCTGAGTGTTCTGAATGATATTAGAGAAGATCGAAATATTTTCAAAATCTACTTGGGAAAATGACCTTACATCCAAGAAGAAAGGCTCCAATTTGCTCTTCAGGCTATTTGCAATCACTTCTTTTGGAGTCAGTCTTTTGACGAATAAGGCTTCAAGCGTGTTCAAGACTCCCTCCTGAATATTTCCCATGGCCCTTCTAACTCTAGTTGATTCTGCCCGAGCTGCATCGAAGAAGCCTCGACCTATGACTGCTGAGGAATACCAACCGGGGAAGTCATATCTATCGCCCTCTTGAATCACTCCTCCTTCCACCAGAGTCTGTATGGGTATATGCATTAAAGCTGCCAAGCGAGGAACAGTTTTATTATGATAAATGTGGGTTTCACTCCAGGCCTGATCAACATTGCTCATGAGTGTCAGAATACTTGAGGCATGTTGAAAAGAGTGGGCGAGATCCTCCATGAACTTTTCTGTCTCCGCACGAATATGGCCAACCCACTTATTTGCTTCTTGAGCCATCCTCTTTAAATCTTCTAGGTCGCTAACTGATTCCCTTGGAAGTTCAGCTGGAAGATCAACTGCTGGATTTCCTTGTCCACACGGACGAGCTAAGTGTTGCACATAGCCAACCAATGTCTTATGTTCTTTCTTCAACCTTTTATACTTCCCTTCTGTCCGGAGCAACCTATCCTTAAGAGCCTGATAGGAGCTATCACATTCTTCGATTATTTGAGCTCTTGTAGGGCGGCCCAACTCCACAGTAGTGACTACATAATTCTCTGGGATAGCCTCATCTCGATCACATTCTACCCTGGGAACAGCCACATGGAGTGTGTGAGAACCAGACTTATCTGTAGATATCTTCGAGAACTTCCTGGCCTTCTTTTTTGGCGGTCTGCTAATTCTACTAAGGAATTCCTCCATTTCAATTGTCGGGTCAGTCTCCTCAACATGATCCTTTCTCATTCTCTCCTTGAGCCAGTCTGGCACTGCCTGTTGCGGGTCACAAATAATAAGTGGTTGTTCTTCTCTCGCTTCCTCTCCATGCACTTCTTCTCTAACAACATTCTGCTAAGGTTCATCAATTTCCATCTGCTAAGTATTTTCTCCTGAACCTTGAGCCTCCTGCCCTGTAGTAGTCTCTTCTTCCAAAGCTGTCTCAATCAACTGTTGGAATTGGGTGTCTATCTTCGTCCCCTCTTCTTCTTCTTGTTGATTTTCCTTCCTAGAAGCGTTGACACTTTGACTATCTGGCTCTCTAAGAGGTGTTGGTTCACCTCCTAAAACTCTCGCTCCTCATTCAATATGTTTCTCTGGCTCGCAAACAATGAGACCTCCTGCACACTCGAAGAGCGAGTCTGTGATAGCGTGGATGATGCTTCCTCTACCCTCTGAGGCACCTGCTGAACCTGCATCTCTCTTCGCAGTTCTGAAACTTGGGCGACTTGTTTCCTTTTTCTAGTTGTTGGCGGCCTTTGGTCACCCATCAAATTGTAAGTGAGGGGGACTGATCTGCTTTTAAGTCTATTCATGTGCCTTTCCACCCAATTTCTAGTGAATGCCAAAACCAGTATGCATAATGTATCTAAGTCTGTAATTTCCAGTTCTAACCAATCAGGTAGTGGGACCGCTGTATTTCTTACTGTTTCATAGTCTGGCTACACAACATTTACGTCCTCATCTACCTAATCCGGAACTGGAACAATCTCACATTCTCTGATCATTTTCAAGGGTATCCTGGAAAACATTCTTCTTCTAACCTCAGCATCATCCACTGCATTGGCCCAAAAGTCCTCAATATGTGCCTTGTGCCTATATTCCACACCCTGCACCACTCTGATAATTTTATAAGGATCAAAATCCTACTTGCTAGTGTGGTATGAGAGGTGGAAAAACTGTAGCTCATCTTCAGCTTCTTTGGTTGCCTGCAAGGAGGGACAAACCTCATCTGAATTCCCCATGATGATCGAGAAGTCCAATCCTCCTTTCTTCTTTTTCTGAATTTTATCATAGGCAGTGAGCTACCTAGATATCTCTAACATGACCATTCTATCTGTGGGCTACCTTGGTAATCTATAAGAATATGATGTAAACCCTTGCAGCCTGATATAAGTGAACTTTGGAAATTGGATAAACCAATATCCATATCTCTCGATCAACTTCTAAGCTTCTTTTGATATCCTCTGTTGAGACCTTTGTTGAAGGGTCCTGGCTATGTGCATTGCGAAGGCATCATTTACCCTTCTATAGCTGGAGGTGCTGCCCAGGTGCAATTGTGGGCAAGCCTCGTAAATTTTGAACTGGTCACGACCACACCCAATCGGATCCTTATAAGTTATTCCCCTGTATTTAGTCATTCGAGCCAGCATGTGTATCACATATGAGCTCATGTAAAAAGTTTTAGTTCTCCTCAGATTCCTAAACTGTTCATCCAAATTATCACTTATCATTCTTGCCCAGTCCATATAGTTCTTCCCCTCCAGCACAATCCCGATGTAGTAGAACATCCATGGCTCGAAGATGTACGATTGAGGACTTCCATTCACCTGGTTGAGCATCATTATTAGATCACAATACTCCTGTTTCACATCATCTGAAATAATTTGCTTGGGGAGCTTGGTGCGAGGAGGCCTGGGCTTCTGCATCCAAACAAAATTTATCATTCCAGCTGATCTCTCAAAAGTAGAAGTGTACATCCTTTCAACCCTCTCCCTCATTCTGTATACCATCTCATTGAAAGTAGGGATTCCAAACGCCTCTCCGATGGCCTTAGGCGTAAGATTGGCAAACAATTTGCCATCAGAGGAAATAATAACCCTTCGCTCCAGCTTGTAGCAGTTGGCACATTCCAAGATTAACTCTAGACACTGGATAGCTGGTGGAAAACCAGCAGCTGCATAAAGTCAACTCCTCATAATTTGATGTGTCGTGACTAATGGAGGATAGCCACCTATCCTGTACATCCAACCTCTGAGTGCTCCAAGATTGTATGAACCAAGATTCGTATCATTTAGCTCTCCCAACTTCAATGTAAACTTGGATTCAGGAAGAAATGTTTTGCTTAACTTCTTTATCACTGCCTGCCTGGATACATTGGCCTTGCTTGACTCAACATTGGCAGCCTTGCCAGCAGCTTTGTTGGCCTTTGCAGCTACTCCTCTGCCTGCTTCAGCCATCCTGCAAAACAAAAGATAGGCATTAAAATTTAAACTTAGAAAATAAATAACCTCGGGATAGCCAAAATGTGGAGCAAACTTCGAAAATAAGGAGCCTCAGCATTAAAAATTCCAATAGTATCAATATTACTTCTGGCACTTATGAATTTCACCCCTAGCACCTAGCCTGCCGATTTGACTTACTCACTTCAACAGCTTCACCTCAACGTTTTTCTCCTCACCCTCAAAGCCACAACTTCGCACTTGCAAATGGTGAGAAGAAATGAAAATTTTGTTGCTTAAATAATCATGTCAAAGAATATTGCTAATTTGTGAGGGAGTTTATTTTAGCAAACTCATTAAATTTCTCCTCCCACTACTTGGCAATTTCCAATTTTGGAGAGGTGATGAGCAAGTTGTCACAAAGCGGGTCCCGTTCGTCATAAACCTTGCCTTTGTCGAAGATTCTTTCCTTTGTAAAAGTTCGAATTTCCCCTTTGGCTCATTGTAACATTTTGTTATTTTGAATATTCATGGGGGAATCATTTTTTCATTTAATATTTTTCCCCTTTGATGTTAAAAAAAATTCTCACATTGTAGCCAAGTTTTAAAATTTTACCCCTTACATGCCAAACTTGGACGCATTTTAACCTCCCTGCCATGGGCGCATACAGCCTTGCCTGCCATGGGCGCATTTGACTCATGGTGCTTGGGCCCATTTTGAAGTCATGTTCTAGGCACACTTCTATCATGCCTTGGGCACATTTCATCCTAGTGCTTGGGCACACTTGAGGGGGTGTTGTCTCATGTTTCTTGCCTTAGAATATTTTCATGTATCTTGTTCATGATGGGCGCACTTGAGGGGGTGTTGTTTGGGCGCACTTCCATCGTGCCTTGGGCGCATCTAGATCTTAGTGCTCGACGCTCTTTACCTTAGGTGTTTGGGCACATTTCCATCTCCATGGGCGCAAGTTTGCCTAGGCACTTGGGTGCAAATGAGGGGTATAGAGTTAGTTTTTGTGCCTTAGAAACTTTTCGCTTGCCTTGGGCGCATATTGAGTGCATTCTCATCCATCCCTTAGGCGCAACTTAGCCCACCCTTTGGGCACATCTTCGCCATGAAGCTTTGGCGCACTTTTACCTTATACTTTGCGTTCTTCTACCCCTTTGCCTTGGGCGCATATTGATCTTAGGCATTGGGCACATTTCAAGTCATGTTCTAGGCGCATTCAAGGGGGGGTATAACATTGAATCTCAATGCCTTAGAAATTTTCAACCCCTCTTGTCTCCCTCTTAGGCGCATATACATGAGTGTTAGAGAAGCTTCTAACACTTAGAATATTTTTATGCCCCTTGCACATGAGGAAATTTATGAAAACCTTCACCCATAAAGATATCATAAGTGCGTTTTTAATGCATAAGGGTGAATTTTGAACTCTTCGTCAATTTTGCCCAACTTGCCCTCGTATTTCCACTTTTAGTAACTTCTGAAGTTCTTGTGATTCTCAAACATCTGCAACTCCTCAAGACCTGATATTCGCTCAACGTGGTCCTCATGGCCTGATTAACTTGTTCACACCTGCCTTTTACGCTCACTTGCTATTTTTGGACTCGTTCTGGAGATGATTTACTAAAAATAGTGTGTAGATCACGCTCAAATTTCACCTGTAGACTCGTCGGAAGATTTTGACCGCAATGGGATACACTCCTTTTTTGTTTTTCCCGAGTTTTGCCCTTCATTTTAGGCATAAAAGTAGGAAACCCTAATTTCATTGCATGTGCTTATGTTGACCTCCGTTCGATGTTGTTTCTGCTACGTACTGCTCTGCTTTGGAAACTGAAGATCTGGAGTTGTTTGGGTGACATCATACCTGCTAAAAGTGGCCCTGCTAAAAATAGTAAGTTCCCGGAATTCGTTCAAATTTTGCATGCAAGTTGCTCAAAGGGCTCTAAACATGATGTAGCAGTCGGATTTTCAAAAGCCCTGAGAAAAAGGTCCCAAATGGAGTACTTACTAAAAATAGTAAGTTGTCAGAATTCAATGAAATTTTAATGGGAACCTGCCTGAAACCTCCTGATTGCAATGCCAAGCTTAGATTTCAATCTGCTTACTCAATTTGACCTCAAACTAAACCTGAAGAATAAAAACCCTAATCTGACAAAATGCACTCCAAACTTAGCCAAAATTCCAAATTGTGCCAAAAGACAGGTACATCCCTGGAAAGACATAAGGAACCAAGAGAGACTGTTGTAAAACCACCCAAAACCAAAGCCAAAAGTCCCGAATGGGGCAAAAGTTAGGGGGGTCCCCATTTTGAATGGGGTGATGTGTGAAAACGTCACAACAAGACCCCCCGTCCCCGTGTCCATGAAACGGATCCCCTACCGTCCCCGTCCCCGAAACCCCATGGAACACTAATTTTTAGTAAACCACCTCCTTAGCACCGACTTGGCAATTTTGTGTCAATTTGTCCTCGGAATGTTCAATGATGGCATTTAATTTTTATTTGGTGATTTTTTTATGGCCTGGTAAATTATTATAAAATAATTTTACTATTATAAGTTAAATTAAATATTTAACATTTTAATATTTTAAAAGTGACTTTATTAAAAGGCGTTTTGGAGGCATAAGGAGTATTTAAAAGTAAATTTAACTGAGTTTGAAAAGTGGATGCTTTAATGAGAAGACATAAGAGAATTTATCATTTTTTTTTAGACTGCAGGAATTGGTCGATTATCCGTCCCCCTATAAACTACAGTGCACCTGGTAAACTTTTTTCACGTGACCGGTGGTGTTGGCGCGACACGCCCTCCAGTACCACAAGGATAGTGGGGAGACTAGACCTCGTGACCTCTTGCCTACAACAAGATGTTTAACCAATCGAGCTAGGCCCACCGCCCCAAGAATTTATCAAATTTATTATTTAAATAAAGTGTTTATTTCCCCAAGGTGGGTATGGGCTTTTTGGGAGGAGTATAAGTGCTTTGAAAAGGCTTTTTTGCATTATGCTTGGAATTTTATTTGGAGAAACACACAGGTTGAACCAAGGTTCTTCATTTGCTTTGTAAGGATGAAAACTCTTACAGAGAACATACACTTCAATTGTGAGAGATTGTTCCTGGTGGACTTTTACAAGTGACTTCATTCAAGGGTCATTTGGGAGCTTCATTATTCAGATGTTGCTAAGATTACAGAGGGTTTCATATCAGAAATTTGAGGGCATATCTATTAAGTACGAATAGTAGGTTAAGGCACAATTTCCAGATTTTCAGAACCATTTTATACTGGTCGTACCCTTCTCAGGCAGGCTGTACA
>VDFB02364533.1:0-14150 GCA_007258455.2 Sequoia sempervirens | reverse complement strand
TGGTCAAAGGGTCATATCTCTTCTAGATACAGGTGCAACCCACAACTTCATCGATTCACGGTTAGTGGAGAAAAGGGGAATTCAAACTCAGCAGTTTGAAGGCATACGTGTGAAGGTTGCAGATGGATACACTCTCAACTGTGAGAGGATGATACCTGACTTGCCTTTGAAACTTAACAATTTTGAGTTCAAGGCAGATTTTTATGTTGTAAACATGGGAGGAACGGATATAGTTCTTGGCATGAAGTGTCTTCATGCAATAGGAGAGTTCACGCTTAACTTGTGTGACATGGAGATGAAATTCAACATTGATGGCACAAATCATATTCTAAAAGCCATCAAGGACAGCAACCTTTGAGAAATTTCACTCCGGAGAATGGAACATTTGATTCGTAATGATATGGTAGAGTGGGCCGCTGAGTGCAAGCTAATGCCTTCACAGTTGGAGCAGCAAGCTTCTTCTTACCATCCAGATGTGCAGGAACTTCGAATCAAACATGCGAAGGTGTTCAGTGCAATTCCACCAGGTAGACCTCCTGATAGAGGTATTGAGCATATTATAGAGCTGGATGAGGGCACGAAACCGATTATGATTACTCCTTACCGGCACCCCAAGCGTTTAAAAGATGAGATTGAGAAAACTATTAAGGAACTTTTAGCTATGGGGCATATTAGGCCGAGTAAGTCACCCTTTGCTTCATCAGTTGTTTTGGTGAAGAAAAAGGATGGTACACTCAAGATGTGTATTGACTACAGAATGCTCAACAGGAAGACAATAAAGAACAGGTATCCTATTCCACGGATAGATGAGTTGATAGACGAGCTTCATGGGGCTTGCTACTTCTCAAAGATTGATTTGAGGACAGGGTATCATCAGATCAGAGTCTGAGAGGAGGACATAGAGAAAACTGTGTTCAGATGTCACTGTGGACACTATGATTTCTTGGTTATGCCATTCGGTTTAACCAATGCTCCTGCCACGTTTCAGTCTACAATGAACCGAGTTTTCCATCCTCACTTGAGGAAATTTGTATTAGTGTTCTTCGACGACATCCTGGTTTATAGCAAATCATGGGAGGAACACATGGTTCACTTGGATGAAGTACTGAGTATACTTGACAGGGAGTCCTTGTACGCCAAGGAGTCCAAGTGTGCTTTAGGCATGGCAGAGCTTTTATATCTGGGACACATCATCAGCGATGCAGGAGTCAGCATGGATCCAGAGAAGGTTCGAGCCATCATCGATTGGCCTACACCTGAGACTTTGACACAGCTCAGGGGTTTTGTAGGATTGTGTGCCTTCTATCGTCGGTTTGTTAGTGGGTTCTCGCGGCATGCTACGCCACTAACTGATTTGACTAAGAAGGGTGCTTTTGTATGGACACCACTAGCACAAGCGTGCTTTGAGAAGTTCAAACTTCTCATGACTACGTGTCCAGTTTTGGCTCTACCGGACTTCACTAAACCCTTTGAGTTACATTGCGATGCCAGTGGTGAGGGTATTGGTGCAGTTATCATGCAGGATCGACACCCTATAGCTTTTGAGAGCAGAAAGCTAAGAGGTCCTGAACGGAGTTATAGTATCTATGATAAGGAAATGTTGGCTATCATGCACGCGATGGCCAAATTCAGGCAGTACTTGATTGGTAGTAAATTCATTGTAAAAACCGATCATAATAGTCTGAAGCATTTTCTTGGGCAGCGAGATCTTAATGAGAGGCAACAAAAATGGGTCAGCAAGCTTCAGTCTTACGATTTTGACATCTCCTATGTCAAGGGCACTCAGAATGTGGTTGCTGATGCTTTATCTCGCCGTCCTCACTTGAGCTCTATTACACTGGTTTCAGAGGACTGGAGACATTTGATAGTAGCAGAGTATGCTAAGGACCCATGGGCCTCTAGCATAGTAGATGGATCAGTACTGGATGACAGGTATTCACTTGTAGATGACCTTATCATCTACAAAGGGAGGATTTTATTGGTCCCAGGTTCTGCGATGAGGGACAGAGTATTGAGGTCATTCCGTGATTCACCCATGGCAGGACATCCCGGTTACTTTAAGACCTATAGGCAGGTACGGGAGAGATTCTCTTGGAAGGGTCTCAAGTCTTATGTTCTCCAGTATGTCAGGGAATGTCTTGTTTGTCAGCAGAACAAGCAAGAGCATACATACCCCGCAGGTTTACTCCAGCCGCTTCCTATTCCAGAGAGGAAGTGGGATTGTTTGTCCATGGACTTCGTCACGGGCTTGCCAAAAGCTCAAGGGAAGGACAGTATTTTCGTGGTGGTAGATCGATTGACGAAATATGCACACTACTTCGCAATCACTACTACACACACGGCTACCCAGGTGGCATATTTGTTCTTCCGAGAGGTATTCAGGCTGCACGGTTTGCTTCGCAGTATAGTCAGTGACAGGGACAGTAGGTTTATGAGTAACTTTTGGCAGGAGTTATTCAAACTTTGCGGGACAGAGCTCACCCCGAGTACCAGCTACCACCCCCAGACAGATGGGCAGACTGAGATCGTCAACAAATGGGTGGAAGGGTACTTGCGAAATTATAGTTCAGGGCAGCAGAAGGCATGGGTGAGGTGGTTATACCTTTGTGAGTATTGCTACAATACCACCCATCACATGAGCATCCAGATGACACCTTACCGAGCATTATATGGATATGATGCTCCGAGCTTTCTAGACTTATTGCTGAGTGACAGTAGAGTTCCTAGTGCTTGTGATTTATTGCAGGAGAACCAGGATATTATGAGGGCACTCAGAGAGAATATACAGAAAGCCCAAAATCAGCAGAAGCAATATGCTAATCAGAAACGAGTAGAGCGGTCTTTCGAGATCGATGATTTGGTGTACCTGATGCTTGAGCCTTATAGGCAGTCCACCCTTCGTAAGAAGGGCTCTGAGAAACTTAAGCCACGATACTATGGACCTTTCAGAGTTGTCAGACGTATTGGTGAAGTGGCTTATGAGTTAGATCTTCCGGTGGACAGTAGGGTTCACAACGTGTTCCATGTGTCGCGCCTCAAAAAGGCGTTGGGACAACACGTAATTCCTTCTATTGATTTGCCACCCCTGGATGATGAGGGGAAATTGGTTTTGATACCTGAGGCCATTCTGGACTCCAGAGAGCGTCATCTTCGGAGGTGGGTTATCAGGGAATACTTGGTTAAGTGGAGGGATCTACCGGCAGAGGATGCTACTTGGGAGAGTGACAGTATTCTTCAACATCCGGCTTTGAGTTTGCTTGTGGACAAGCAAATTCGGGGAGGGCGGACTGTGATGTCCCCTCGCTAGACAGTTCTCGGGAATAGTGTGTTAGCCCTTTATTGGACCCTTGTGGGCTAGCCAGATTGGTTAGAGGGTCAGTGGTACTTTCTGGAGAGTTTGATCGTTCTGGTTTTCAGAGCCCAGTGACTGGTTCACAGCAGGCGTTGGCATTTCAGGAGTCCACACTTCTGACGGCACAGGAATATTCTGAGTTTTGAGCGAGTTATGAATTTTTAAGTGATTGAGTTAATTATTTAACTTAATGCCTTTTATTAAAGTCACATCGACTTTAATACATTTTTATATCACTTAAAATATTCTAAAAGGTGATTTAATATTTTAATGACTTACAATATTAAAAGTGCGCTCAAGTATTAAGTCTTGACTATTGAAAAGACTTAATTAAATATTAAAAGATTTAAATGATTGCAAAAGGGCGTATTTTCTTGAAATGTGTGCCATTTGGGTATAAAGCAATCTTTGGCAATAGAAACTCATCTTTTGACAATTTCACTTTGCCTTGTGCTATTTTTCCTGTGCATTCTCCTGTGACCAGGGTTTGAACAATTTGTCCATTGAGGAACGATAACTCTTCAGTGTTGAGTGCTTTTGAGGCTGTGAAAGATCAGCTGAATCAGTACAGTTGAGAGCTTCATACAGAGGTTCTACAGGCTTTAAACAGAGATTTATTATTCAGTATTCAGTATTGGCAGTACAGAAGAGGGTTTCTTCATCCATAGGCGCCACCTTCATCAGGTCTGTGGATCCAGCAGTGTTATTACATCACCTCCTTCTTGGCCGTACATTTGCATTGAGATTTGTGCTTGTTCTGGAAAGGCGTGTGAAGGAAGAAGTTGAAACGCCTTCCTTTTTGCTCTTTTTTGTGCTTCTACCTTGGCGTCTACTACTACCAGGCCATTGTATCTCATTTCTGAGTGGGAGAAGTTAGATCTGGAGCTTGGGCGAGCTTATTTGCTTGATTTCTTCATTTCCGGCTGTCAAACTGGCTTATTTCTTTAATTAAATAATCTGGAGATATTTCGGTATGTTTATCATTCTTAATCTATTTGTTGAAGTTAAATAATATCTTCTATACTTTCTTTTTGAAGAAATTAGTGCAAATTCACATTTTATGAGCATTTATGATGTGCGCCCCTTCTCTTCTGTCTATCAAATTTTCTCTAAAAAACTAAATAACACTTAAAGACTTAAGAAAAATTGGGGTTTTGAGTTGAGAGCCAGCTGGGCTCATCACACAAAGTTTCATTGAAATGTTTTGCTAGATTTTGTCGGAATAGAGGACTTTACATGAAAGCTTCTCTAGAATCATTAGAGCTGCCTTCCAAAAAGTCTATTTTTAGCGTATTTGTCATCACTTTTTAAGAAACAACTATATTTTCAGTTGCAAATTTTAACCATAATTCATGCTATTTTCAGTTGGAAGACTATCTCATGGTGTGAGAGACAAGAGCTCTTGATGGACACTTGTCATATTTTAATCGTTAGTTGAAGTAGCAGTCACATCAGAATTAGTGGAGGAGATAATGTGTAATAAAGCTTGCACATTATGCAAGGGTCATAGTTAAGGTAGAAGTGCAGTTAATTTATTTCATTTCTTTTCATGCAACTTTTAAAAAAGTACAATGTCTTTTTGCACTTAGTTTAATAGATCAATGATAATTCTGATCCTTGCATTATGTTGAAATTATTGTTCACCAAGTATTTGAGTTTGTTAATGCAAAATTCAATGTTTATTCCTACAATAGGATTTATTATGGTTATCTTGCTTTTAGGTGTCTATTGAGATGTTTTGTTGTGTGTTGAGGTACATTAAATAGCTTCCACGAAATTTACAAGCTTTGTATTTAGCTCTTTTGAAGTTGGATATCGTGGCTTTGTACTAAGTCCATTTACTTTACCAAAACCTTTGTGTTTTTATGTATCAGCCTATTCAATCTTAATGTGTACTAGTGTCATTTAGCCTTTGCATTTAGTTGTACAGGGCAAGTGTCTAGCCTTAGGATTTATTTTCAATTAGAAAATGTAAAGCCCTTTGCTTAATGTTGAAAGAGAGAGCTCTTAGCCTTTTATACTAGGCAAAGTAAAAAAATTATGTATTCATGTTTCATTGAACATGAAAGTGAGCCACCCCAAAAATCATTGTTAAGATTGTAAATTGCAAGTATATATTTTCCAGTTTAAGATTAGTTTTATTTCATAGGGAACTTCCCTTTCTAATTTAAAGATTGGTTTTGACACACATTTGTTTCCTTTTATGTCTCACTGAAATGTGCAAATTAAAATGCTAGCAAGTACTAGATTATGTCCCATTTGTTATTTTTCTTGGAAACAATGATTTGGGTTTAAGCCTTTTGGAGTTGTGTAAGTTTTGCATCTAAAGAACCTATGTTGGGGAAGGAGGCTAGCCAAATTTTGAATTTCAGCACATGCAAACATTCTTATGCTGACTGAAATCTGATAACAGGAGTGTTATCATGAACTATTAAAGCTATGTTGAGGCAAATGACTTTTTAGTCCAAAGACTTTTGCAAAAAGGCATGATCATCCTGTAAAGGATTAACAGGCTTAGGATGGCTGTAAACGGTAGAATCGAATGACTTAGTTTGTTGTGCATCCTATTCAAATTTTGCTTGGACCTGCCATTTCAAGGATTTTATATTTCCCTTTAAAAGCTGAAGTTTTTATGTAATACATTAGTCTCACTATAAAGCAGTTCGACAGTTTTTAAGAAAGGTAATTAAGATCATTTATCAACACTTTGAATTGACACTATGTATGAAATCTAATTAACTCCTGTCACAGCTTATGAGATTGTTGTCCCTACTATGAGGCATAGAGAATCATATGTTCTTGTACCGTTCTTGGATGTATCCATATTTTTATTTATGTCCCTTTGAAGTAAATTTCATACCAAAAAGTGGTTCAAAACAGGCATAAGAGATGAACATGTTTTTCTATTAGTTAGACCTCTTAAGAGGTTTGCTTAAATGTTAATATCAATAAAGAGCTCAGAATATCATGGGCTTCCTAGAGATGCTTTTCAACTTATGCATCATTCTTATGGTAGGGTGAAAACATCACAGAATGATGATTACTAATTCAAGCATCTTTTATTGTAGAACATGATTGATTATAGATTGACTTTATAGTTTTTAAAGATTTCTATCTATCACAAGACATCAATGTGGTTTTTGGAATTTGCTAATCTGAAACAATCATGTATTTTGATTGCAGATGCTTTCCAGGACTTTTGATCACTGCAGGATTATTACTTATGATCGCTAGTCTTTTACTTTTTGTTGATCGGTATACCCAGCAGATAATCAGAGCTCCACTACATTCTTTTTTTTTGGCACCCTCTTTCTTCACTGCAGCAATCATAACAGGATGTTTAGGATGTGTTTGTGTCCCATTACTAAGAAAGTTAAAGTTTGAACAAATATTTAGAAAGGAAGGCCCAATGTCGCATTTAATGAAGACGGGGACTCCCACCATGGGTGGACTATATTTTGTTCCAGTAGGGCTTGTCATTGCAAGTTTATGGACAAGATGTGCTCATATAGAAGTATTGGGAGCTTTAACAGTAACTCTGGCATTTGGAGCAATTGGGTTGCTTGATGACAGCCTATCCTTAATACGTAATCACAACTATGGACTTCCAGGTTGGCTCAAACTTGTTCTTCAGGTATGAGTTTTATTTCTGTACAATGATTTTCTTTTATGTTTGGGAATCAAGGTCGAGGGAAATTTAAGACCGTCTCTTTCTTTTTTTGTGTGGTATTTACCCAACCCCTTGTAATACTTGTGTGGACAATTTATCAGGTGGTTGCAGGCACTTGTTTTTCCATCTGGTGGGATTCTTTAAACTTACCACCGGCATATAAAATGTATAGTTTTCTGTAAGCCTTTTGGTGTTAATTCTGTTCCAAACCTAATAATACTAAGGTCTTGGCATTTATGTTTTGTGATTTGTATATTTTTTTGGAAGCCAGCAAGAGCATATGGACCTGGTCCAGACATTGTTGTGAATAGGTTATTTACTAATGGGAACTGTTAAGCATAGATAGATAAATCCCCTGCAAGTATTTTGTTAATTAATATCATAAATTATGTGTAATGTCCCTATTTAAATTTGCCCTAGAAAAAGAAATGAAATGCACAAATTCACTTTATGTTTGAGTAATTCAGTTTGATATCAATTGCTTTAAAAGATTGTTGTTGCCTTTAATTAATAATTATATAGATTTATTCCAATTTAACTCTAGGGATTAGTGCATTGATTCTTTTAGAACAACATATAAAATAAATGCATTAATTGGTTTACCATTATCACACATTCATGATACAAATTACATGAACTCATACTCATCATAGTTATCGTAACTTATCATGCTTGACCGGAATAGACCATCGCCTTTACCTCTCTTCTAGACCCCATTGAAGGAGGGACGCCTTACAGTGCCGAAGGCGCGTGACCAAGCTCCAAGTGGACTCCCTCAGGATTCATTACCATCTTGGGATATCCAACATGGGCTCGAACTTACCAGCCTTTCCCTCCCACAACCATCCTCTCCTCAATGAGCATCAGCAAGAGAGTTTGTTGGCTCTAAATCTATCCTCCAGCAAGTCGTAATAATTTATGAAGAAAGCAATAATCGCTGTAAGCAACAATATTGCTTATCGATATTCATTATTCACAATACTTAGCAATAACATACTGTCATAGTATTTGTTCTTACTACAGACATGACTAATTTTTCTATTTGTAAGTGATTTATGCTGCATTTTAAAGTGATTTGATTGCATCCAGATATACGTGTTTTATAAGCATGATACGCATTAATATGAGACCAAATCTACAAGGATGAAGCATCGGTTTTGAGCAATCATACTTACCTCTAGTTGTCGCACTATATTGGATCTTCTCTGGACGTAGTTTCCTGTAGCCCGACCCGTCTTCTCTCTCCACGTGATGATGATGTATCTATGAATTTCAATATATATATCTAACTTTACACTTATCAATTGTTAATTCCATCTCCCAGTATACTTATCCATCCTAATATGTTCAATTATGGATTCAGGTAGATGGATCCACATTAACTATGAGACTAATAACATGATATGCATATCATAGGATCTGACTAACTATAAATAACAATAATTATCCCATATTAACATTTGCATTATTATCTCTATCAATATTAGATATATTTATCAAATACCCATTGTTAATATCTATCTTTAATAACATAATCTTGAAATCATAATCTAGTTACCTTAAGTCATGAATTAATCATTATTACCTAATTGAGCATAATACATATGTGTATAATCATTATCAATTAGTTCTAGGCTTGCAATACTCATCCTAACCCAGCATACATATTATTTATATTCATATACTTATTACTTATGCACTTATATACTGCCTATATTTGTATTCTTATTTACATGATATCTACACTTATTACTTGTTTACTATTTACATACCATCGATATTATTTATATTTATTTCTTACCTATGATTTTACCTACTGCTGCTGCAGACTTCATTTATCCTTGATGGTCTTGCCTTGATAATCTTTTACCTTTGTCTAATCTTAATATATATATATATTTATATATTTTTAATTACTTATTGCTGCAAACCAAAATCCTTTACCTGTTATCGTCTTGCAGGCCCAGTCCGTTCCTTTTAATTCTTCCCAGCAATGATGCTATATTTCTTCTCTTTGTCAGCCACCGATGATCCATATGCTGACTGAAAATATGTATAATCTTATATCTATGGCTTGGCTTCTACATTTATAAAGTACCCCCCCTTTCTTCATCGCTGCACTCCTCTCTTTTATATTCCCTAGAGAGGTGTCTCTATAAGAGGGAACAACTTTATGAAAAGAGATATGTACCTTTTCATAAAGTGATAATTTGATTATGTAATTGCTGCTTTACTTTAACAATCGCTGCAGGGGATTATATTTTGTTTTATATTTTATATTATATGTTTCTTAATATATTTGTTATAATTATTATTTTATGTATACTTTACTATTGGTATATTATGATAATGGTATTTAATTTGTTAGTATTTATATTTTGATATTTACATTATTATATCTGATATTTTAACATTAAGGTATAATAATAATAAAAATAATTTGCTAATATCTTATTATTATTTTATCCTAAAGTATTACAATATTTGATGTATAATGATTATAATATTTAGTATTTGTAATTACAATATTATCTTTAATATTATTATAATTATAAGATTATCATTGATAATTATTTAAATAGTTAGTGTCTTAAATGTGTATTTTGTTT
Organism: Sequoia sempervirens; assembly: GCA_007258455.2. Taxonomy (NCBI): domain Eukaryota; kingdom Viridiplantae; phylum Streptophyta; class Pinopsida; order Cupressales; family Cupressaceae; genus Sequoia; species Sequoia sempervirens. The sequence continues at coordinate 4,519 of VDFB02364533.1, read as the reverse complement.
ATCTTGCTTCGTTGTTTTATATCTCAATGCTACAATTTTGGGGGACATGACATTATGGAAACATAAATAGGAATATGCTGTTTACAATAATCTGAATTTGGCTGGTTTTGACTTTTGTAAGAGCCTATATGGGATAGAATTATGACTTTATCCCTTGTGTGCTAAATTAATTGTTGCTTTTGGTGTGGCAATATTGCAGTTACTGTAGTTTTTAGGCTTGAAAAGATCAAGTAGGCAAGTAACTTACATCTTTCTTTAACTAGAAATAACTTTTTTTTTGTTAAACACATCCACTGGCAAGGTTGCAACAAGGTGGCCTTGAGAAATCTCGGAAGATCAAAATTTCCAGAAGGGCAAACATAAAACAAAGTAATACATACTTTTAAAGCAATATATTATATTACCTTGGGTTTTTAGATAAAATATAACACTGACCAGCAGCAATTGTACCAATAGAATGATTGAAACAACATTTGTCTTTGATACCCAAAGCAGGAGCCAGTCGATAGTACATTGAAAGTAATGGAGAAAATGGTTTGAGCAGTATGAAATAGAAGCCTTTATCAAAGGCAATCAAGAAACAAGAAGTAGAAAAGGCATCCTATTATAAGCATGAATACAATGCTTCTCAAGAAATGTGGTTTTCAATTGGTTCTTCTTGGAAATACTGCTTATATTGTATACAAGGAAGCCTTTCAAACTTACTGTATCTCAGGGCAAGCTATTTCTTCCAGGATATAATCTGTGGATGAGACAAAGAAAAATTTCTTATTAAAACCACTGTAATCAATGGAAAATTTAACATATGTGATTATCTTTCTTTAGGACAAAAAATATCAGGTACTGCATATATTCAAAATGATTTTCTTCCCACTGAAGTGGCATTGCAACAGGACAACTAAAGAATCCTGGGTCTTTTTTTGCTTTTTTCTAGCTGATGCCAATCTAAATTCTAATATTGTCATGTCTGAGTTTGTTTCTCTTAGAATTCTACTTCTTGCTTTCTTGGATATGTATTCTCAATTCTAGTAGCTCTTTCGTAGTCTTCACCTTGCTTGTGATGTTTGTAATTTTCCCATAGAAGCTCTTACTGCAAGGGCTTTTGTATCAGTAAGCTTTCTAATATTGTCATGTCAGAGTTTGCATTCTCTTAGAATGCTACTTCTTGCTTTCTCAGCAATGTATTCTCAATTCCAGTAGCTTTTTCTTAGTCTTTAATTTGCTCTTGGCATTTGTAATCTGCCCATTAAATTAATGCAAAAGCCTTTACAAAAAGAGCTTATTTAAAGTAATACAAAAGCCCTTAGAGTAAGAGCTTATATGGGCAGATTACGAAAACCAAGAGAAAGGTGAAGAGAAGAAAAAACTATTGCAATTTAGAATACATAACCAAGAAAACAAGAAGTTTCATTCTCAGAGAGGCAAACTCTGACATGACAATATTAATGCATAGATCAGTTAGAAAAGAGCAAAAAGAACCCGGAATTATTTAGCTGTATTTCCTAGTGTTGCAATGCCTCTTTGGTGGATTGTTGCCGCATTCAATTTTGTGCATGCCATCCCCATCCATGATGGCCTTCACCTTGGCCTCTAGGATGCAGATTCTATTGTTGAGCAGAGGCAGTAAAGTCACTGAGAGAGATGGACCTTTGACTGGTCATTCTTTGGCTGTATTAAGCAGCTGGAATTGTGGATGAATGAGGTTATCATCCTTTTTTTGCTTGTTAACTCCAAGGATCTTCTCAATTGCCTCAGCCCTGTTGTGGACCTGCTTAAAGCAATAATGAAGAATACCCAGTCCTTCATCAAGCTTGTTTATACTGTTAATTATTCCTCTTTGATTTTCTTTTGTTCCCTGAAATTTTTGCAACAGCATGGCGGCATTTTCTTTGATTGAATTCCCGTAGTTTGCTTTGCTACACCATTACTTTTGTAAGTCCACTGAAAGTGTCGCTGATGCTGGGCACTTCCTAATGGATAGTTGTCTCAGAGTGTAATTGGTGTTTAGCCTGATTTTTATCATTTGAGTTGGCAGTTTGCTTTTTGTAGAAGGTGTTTGATTCACCAATCAGCATGTGAGGAGCAGGTTTCATGGGTTGAGGATGAAACAGAGTAAAATTCTCCATTCTAGGAGAGATGGGATTGGTGAGTGAAGCTCTTGGAGGTGGAAAGAAGGAAGGGTAGCAAGCAGAGTTGGATGTGAGATCAGCAGCATGAGTAACTTTGAGAGGCTGAATGCAGGGTGAACTGAAAGAAGTACAGATGAGAACAAAAGCAGAAGGAGAAACAAGCTTACTCTTGCCATTGATATTGTCGTGGATGGCTTCATACTTAATAGCAAGGATGTTGGCAGTGCAAAGAAAAATATCTTCTTCTGGTTGTGTCATCAAGAATGGCAGTGACCTTAATCCTTGGCAGCATTAATCTGACTAGACATCTCAGTAGATCCCACATCAGATGGATTTTTCTTGACTATCTTCCTCTTTTGTCTAGTGTAAGTCTTCAAGGCATTGTGAGAAAGGTGGAGACATTTGTTTTGGCAATTTTTTTTTGATATCTCAGTAGATCCCACATCAGATGGATTTTTCTTGGCAATTTTTTTGTCTAGTGTAAGTCTTCAAGGGATTGTGAGAAAGGTGGAGACATTTGTTTTGGCAATTAATCTGACTAGACATCTCAGTAGATCCCCCATCAGATGGATTTTTCTTGGCTATCTTCCTCTTTTGTCTAGTGTAAGTCTTCAAGGGATTGCGAGAAAGCTGGAGACATTTGTTTTGGCAATTTTTTTTTGATATATTCCTTTTGGTTCTTCTAAAATTAATGCAAAATATGATATCTAATTGTGATCCAAACAAGCTGTATATGTATTGAATGCTGTCAGAAATTTGTTTGTAGCTTATATCATGGCTCAATGACATCATGCACAGATCATATGCAAAAGAAAGGATATTAGTCTATATGAAAAGTGTAGATGCTGATCTCATCCCTCTCAGAGCTGGCATCTGGGGTCCTTTCAGTAATTTCCATGTTATTGGAGTAGTTGTAGTGGCCGATCATCAGTCAATCCTGGAAGTGTATACACTTAAATGGGAGCACTTGTGAACAAGCATCATGTCCTTGCCAATCCTCAGTATCCCAGCCGTTAAGAATCATAGGATTTGTCTTAATTGGCACATTGAAACCTTTGTTGCAGACAACACATTCCATATCATGTACACAATGAGGAGTAAATCATATGTTGCAGCTGTGCCACCTGTTGATCCTTGGTATAACAAAACCCAAGAGGGATTTCTGTTTTACAGTGATGGATGGAAGCAAACTCTATATTCTTCATGGATGAGTGTCTAGCATGAGGGAAAAGTGTAAGATTTTCCTAACAAATCTACCTAGGACCAAAATGCCTTAAGACTAATTACAATAACCTATTTACTTGTAGAAACCCCTGGTTTCCCTCTGACAATGATCTAACTGATATTTCAAGTTTTTTCTGACGTTTTAGGTTTTTGAGATTTTTTTGTGTTTTTGATGCAATATTGAGAAGGTACGAATTTGATAATAAATGCTAATAAATGGAAATAAATTCTCTAAAAATCAGATAGCTCTGGAAATGCAATACTAACAACACCAGTAACCTTGATTCAACTTTTCAAGTGATTACAATGATACCCAGAAGAAGCAATGAATAAAAGAAGAATTTTTATTGGGAAAAGAACCTGGTTTTCTGGTACGGCTGAAGGTACACATCCATACAGCAGAAATAAATGTGATCTCTTTCCTTCCTTCTGGCGTGCAGGGGTTGATCAACTGGTATGGGCGCCTCTTTCAGAGCAAGCTGGAACCCTATGACAGAGGCGTTGGTTTTATTTGATGAAGTCGACTTTATGACAGAAGTACGGCCCTGACAGAGGTACGGCCTGTCAGAAATCAGAATTAAATATGGTACGGCCTCTTCCAAATCACTGTCTGGTGCTCTGCAGATGGTACGCCATGTTATTTGATGATCTCTGAATGCAATCTACTGACAACAACTGAAGATGTGAATTTCTCTGAAGCTCTGGAGTTTTCTCTGAGTAAGAAAACCTCTGTAGGCAATAAATCGAGTGATATTGCACACTCTCTGAACTGCTTTCCGCTGGAGATGGCTCGTTCTCCAAGGAATCGAACGTGAAACCCTAAGTCTCAGGCTCAGACCAAAAATTGATCAATTTCAAATTCAATAATCACATAATGGGCTCAATTCCCAAGGCAAACCCTCAAATACACTCAAAAGTGCGATTCCCTTGAAAATAGGGTTTTAATGAAATATTCATCTTTTAATATTTTCACTTCTCCATAGTTCTCCTCTGAATATTTAATTATTAATTAAAATATCAACTGGCCCCTTCCTTCATGATGGCGCACCCCTCAAGGAATTCACTTAAGTTATAATATTAAATTATAACTTTATATTATAAACGTTAATTAATTAATATTTTATCAATACGATCAAATATTAATATCTCACTTGTTTCTAACCCGA
>VDFB02364532.1:0-11304 GCA_007258455.2 Sequoia sempervirens | reverse complement strand
TGAGCCATGGTTTGTATGAGAGCCATCAAAGTATAGTTTCCATTTTGTGTTTGTGTCAATTGTGAATATAAACTCATTAGGAAAGTTTGCAACTAATGGGTGATCTGCTTGTATTGGTGTGTTGGCTAACTGATCAACAATTACTTGTCCCTTAATAGCCTTCCTCTCTACATACTGGATATCATACTCACTAAGTATCATAACCCATTTGGCCAGTTGTCCTGTTAATGTTGCTTTGCTTAGAAGATATTTTAAAGGATCTATCTTTACAACCAACATTGTTTGATGATTTAGCATATAGTGCCTTAGTTTTTGAGTAGCAAATACTACTACAAGACAAGCACATTCAATGGTACTGTAGTTGAGCTCATAACCTACCAAAGTTTGACTGATATAGTATACTGCCCTTTCATGACTTTCATCGTCATTTTATGCAAGCAATGCTCCGAATGATGAATGGGTTGCTGAAATATAAAGAATTAGTGGTCGTCCTTCAATAGGTGGCATTAAGACTGGTGGTGTGAGTAGATAATCTTTAATCAGTTGAAAGGCTTCCTGGCATTTACCTGTCCACACAAAGGGTATTCCTTTTCTAAGTAAATTTTGAAAGGGACGTGTCTTATCTGCTAACTGCACTATAAATCTTCTGATGGATTGCAGTCTCCCTTGTAATGTCCTTAGTTGACTGAGATTAGCTGGTGGAGGCATTTCCATGATGACTTTGACCTTGGCTGGATCCACTTCGATGCCCTGTCTAGAAATGATATACCCTAGGAGCTTTCCTGATTTCACTCCAAATACACGCTTCTTTGGATTCAATCTCACTTTATACTCTTCTAGCCTTTGAAATATCTTTTCTAAAACCTGTAAATGATCTGCTCTTGTCAGTGATTTAGCAATAAGGTCATTGACATAATCCTCCATAAGAGTGTGTACAAGGTCATGAAAAAATTGTGGTCATAGCTCGTTGGTAGGTTGCTCCAACATTCTTGAGTCTAAAGGGAATAACATTCTAGAAATATGTTCCCCAAGGACATGTGAAAGTTGTTTTAGGTTGGCCTTCAGTTGCAATTCTTATCTGATTATATCCTGAAAATCTGTCCATAAGGGATAGCATCTCATAGCCTGCTGTCATGTCAACAATCATGTCAATGTTGGGTAAAGGAAAGTCATCCTTAGGACAAGCTTTACTTCTATCTTTGAAATCTATGCAGATGCGGATGCCCCCTGTTAGTTTGGTGACTGGTACCAAATTAGAAATCCAATCGACATAGTCAATTGATCTAATGAACCCAACGTCCAAGAGTTTCTTCAGCTCAACCTTGACAAGTAAAGCAATATGTGGGTGCATTTTCCTCAATTTTTGTTTGATTGGTTTTACCCCCGGTTGCAAAGGAAAATGATATAGTACAAGTTTAGGATCTAGCCTTGGCATGTTTGCATATGACTAGGAAAAATTAATCTGTCTCTATGTAAAGAAGTTGTGAAATTCTGGTTGTTCTATTTTTGTTAATGATGCTACAAAGTAAACTAGCCAGGGATTCTCTTATGTGCCTATGTTGACTTCAATTGATTCTTCCACTAGCATGGGTGAATTTTCTTATGCTACAGGGAGAATGTTCAAACCTCCATCCTTAGGTTCCTCAAAGAGGTTTTCACCTTCAGATGCGTCCTTTATTTTTGCTTTTTCATTGTCTAGAAGTGCCTTTTTGTTTGCACCTAGAGACTCATCTTTTTTTTTATTATTTTTATTCTTTTTCTTTTTTTTGTGACTAGAGGGTTGAATAGATTCCCAAAAATATGCTTTTTTTTCCAAGTCAATGGTAAAACCAACCTTGTGATCATCGCTAGGTATGCCTTCTCTTAGTCCCAAGAACTCAACAATTGCTTTGTTGTTCTCAAAAATTTCTAAGGCAGATTGTCTTGTTGATTTAATCAATGAGTTGGGGATAGACTAAGGAGCATGTCATCATCGAGGAGTTGTAAACACCTAGAGATTCAGGTAAGATGGAGTTGTTCATGTAATCACAAAATTTTTGTACCAAGTCCTCTTTGGTATTTTTCTTAGGTCTAGGTGGATTATGAGGTGGGCCTAATGCCAAGGTTTGGTTGTTTAAAATGGATTGGTCAAGTTCCCAAGAGGTGGGATCAAGAGATTCCCAATAATAATGTTTTAACCATTCCTCTTTGTTCAAGTTTTTATGAGAACAAGACTTCACTGGGTCTAGTGAGGATTTTAGCATTAATGTAACAACCGTCTCTTATACACAAGTAAACTCAAAATTTACTAGAAGGTAAATAAACTTAGTAAACATGAGAGAGAATTTTTTTTTTTTAAATCATTTGCATAAGCACAAGAATAAAGTATAACTTTTCCAGATAAAATTCTAACTTGAATTCACATGTAATCATAACTAGAATCAAGATAATTCCTTACAATATTCATTGATATCACATAAGATACACTTAGCATAAAGAATAGTTTTACCTCATAGGTTTTGTCTGTCGTAAGCCAGAACATGGAGTTCACTGCATTTGGAATGTTGATCTCTATCTTCACAAGCCTCTGAGAGTGTACTGCTACAGAGGGAGAGCATCATCCGAGTGCTTTTCCTCCAACCACGGACTCAAGTGGTCCCCCGCGCACTTCCTAACTGGAAGTGACCCGGCCCTTCTCGAAGAGTATAGATATAAAGAACTGTCAAGTTTTCTCCATTTGAGTCCTAGAGATGTGCCCTACAAAACTCAATCGACCATACAACTCTAGATCCCTTCTGGGTAAGTATGATCATTCTGATTGGTCATGCCATCTAGACACTCACCTCTGACTTGTGGTGGAACTGTCTCATCCTATAGCTTACTTACTTTATTTGGTACTCTAGACACAAACTAGTCTGTATAGAAAATCCATTCTAGCCAATCTGACTTAGAACTAATCCTTAATCTAGGATATTCATTCAATGTAAAGATTTAGGTATTTCAACTCTTTTAAAAGTCCCTTATCGCATCCTTGCAATATCTAGGGTTTATGACTTCCTGTCATTTTACTCTCAAGATTCAGTACCCAACATCTTGATGTGTTAAATCGAGTTTCAACATTATCGTAGATTCTCTTAAGGTATTATAAAGACTTCTTGTCTTGTTCTATGGTTTTCTCAACCTTTCACTATCAATCAGTATATATTTATACAATGTCATATCTGACATAAGAGTTATGTATTTCCTATATCCTTCATGTTTCAATACTAGAGTTTAGCTTCTCTAACCCAATGCATGGAAATATCAACATTCCTGTTTTCCAAAGGTAGTAAATTAAGTGTAACAATTCATAAGAACAAAACACTTCTAGTCTTTCCTAGACCACTAGGCATTGTTTGAGTTCACACTTTACGTGGATGATTAAGCACAGTATTCAAGGTATTCCCTCACCAATATAGTATTAAAAAGAATACTATTCTTTCCCAACACTAGCCTTGATCGAAGTCATTCTATCAACCCTTAAAAGGTTTGACTTAAAAAGATAATAATCTCCTTTCAACCCTTTGGTCTACACGGAACAATTGAATTCCATCATAGGTTAGGTTTTTCAATACTTCTAAGTCCAATCCTTGGACACTTGATCTTATCCCCCAAAAAAACCATACTTAGGTTCTTGATTTCATAGACACCCAGAACTAGTGACTACACTTCACATTATCTCATTTTCTTGGATAAAGGCACATTCTTGTTTTCAACAATTGCCCCACCCGGTCAATGTTTACTTTGATTACCTTCTATCAATTTAGAAACAATATATAATAAATATAAAAGGCTCCAATTAAAAAAATATCTACGAAATTCTTATAAGGACTCATAGAATCAATCTCTTTTATAAGTTCCTCCTTAAGAACTTCCTAATGCCATTTATATAAATATTGCTATTCGCAAAGTTGGCATTTACCTTCTTTAATCCCTCTAGTTTATAAAATAACCAGGGTAAGTTCTTGTAATCAAAGAACCTATCAAGTAATCACTTCACAAAGGGAATGTGACTTAAAGTCATGGTTTCCTGATAGCCACAATATATCTGTATATATATAATAATATATAAACATAAAATAACCTGCTCAACCTGCTCATCTCCATGATGGGTCATAACATAAGTAATCTACTAGTTACAGTCTCTCAACATGGAGATTTTAGGAGATTAATAAAGACTCTTGCATGGGATGGAGTGTAGGAAAATTGTGCCTCACCACCGGTTAAAATAAACCATTACAATCACAATGTATATATGTACACAAATAAGAAATAAATAGTATATCCACCATAGAGGGAAAGAAAGGTTACTTGCCTTGTAATGATTGTGGTAGTCCGTGTTGTTTCTCCACTAATAGACTTAATCTTGAAGATAAGATAGAAGTAGCGAGAGTTCGAGGCTATGCCTTCCTAGCTCGACATTCATAACAGGCCTTGTTCATTTTATCTTTCCTTGAGCACAAATGAGATCCTATCTCTTACTCAAAATGGTCATTCACCTTTATGCTTGTGGCTTCAAGCTAAGCCCCAAAGTCTAACTAGCACCTTAGAGATAAATTCAAGGCTGAGATCCTTTGAATCAACACCGCCACGAGTTGCAAGCTTTTCAGAGTCTTCAATAGACATCGACCCTCTACCAAGGTGTCATTATTGTATCATTGACCAACCTTTTACCATCATCAATCTTCATTTCTATAATTTTCCCATACTCCAAAAAGGAGAAAGAATACATAATTTTTCCTAATAGACTCCCTCCAAGAAAAAGCCACCCCATAGCCTGAGTAGCATAAAAGGATTAGAACGATCCGTTTTGGTTCAGATAAAACATTGCCTTTCAGATTTGATATTTTGCTTACACTTCCAACTACCCAATGGTCAACAATATGGAAGCTCTTCAATTTCAGAATAGAGGCTAATGACAATGAAAGTCGTAACTAAGTTCGTCGCAATAGACTTGGCAAGTATCGGCCTACATAGAGATTAGCAGTGGCTTTCAATGGCTTCCAATGTCTGCAGTGAACTATTAAGAGAGGAGAATTTAACTAGCACCTCCTCTCACGACCCCCTCTATACTCTATGCTTTCACTCGTTCTTCCTCCATTTGAGGTAAATGAGAACCTTCCTCTTTTTCATTCTCACGTTGCCTGTCAAACAAAGCATAGACAACCATGTAAAATACAGAACAAAGGTGCATAAAGTTACCTTCCCTCCTATCATTTCGGGTTACTTCTAGCAACAGAAGATAATACCCTTTCCTTCATAACAGTTTTTCCTTTTATCCCATAAGATTCCACTTCCTCTTCTCCCTCCTACGTTGGCCAAGAGTTCGTTACTTCCACCAAGTCGTTATCACGTCCCAACCATTTTCCTCGCACCACCAACAACCAAAAAGGAAGACAAGAATCAGTTATAAAACCAGATTCCAAACAGATCTTCATGCCACTTCAATGGTTCCTCCAATGTCGTTGTTTTCTCAAGCTACACATCACGACTTTTCCATCAATAGAAAATTTAAACAAGAATTAATATTCCAATACGTGCCACCTTAAGTTAAGTTCCACAACTTATTATAGCTCAAAAACATTTGAATTATATTGGAGCACTTTCAATTTCTTATATTCAAGCTCGTGGCCTTTATGGCTTTACAATTATTTGAAAAGCTATTAAGCTTTCACCACCTTCACCTTGTCGGTCGTGGCAAAACAAAATCCATTTTCTTATATAAAAGAACACTTAAAGGAATAGATATATCTATGTTGTCTCAATAATCAATAAGCTCCTCAATTGAGGAGAGAAAACTTATCGATATATCATACCCCTACATAAAAGGAGTCTTGTCGAAATTATGGACTCAACGACTAGCTTAGTCGTTTAAAAGTATCACCAAAAACAAACAAATATAAATGACAAGTCATTCTGAAATTAGAGTTGGTAACACAATCTTAAACAGTCGACAACGTTGATCTTTTGTCGTCTCTCGGCGTATTCACTCCTTAAAATGAACTCAAGGATGATTGTCATAATGACTTTCTTTTTTTTTTGTAAGGAAACAAGCTATAATATTAGTTCCTCAACTTATTAAGTTGATTTATCTATTAAAAGAATATAGACAATAATGAGCAACCAATTATGCAGTTGAGGTCACAACATAAATTCGTTTACGTCATAAGAAGCGACATGCCGACAAAAGATTCTCTTAGTTACAACAACTAATGTTCAACCTTGGCGATGTCACTATCCCAAAATGACTAGGTTGACGTTAAATAACTTAAAATGGACTTTAAACGACATCGACAACATGTCGAGTCGAGAATTTACTCTTATACCAAAAGGGTTGAGCATCACTTACCCGACTTAATTAGGTTCACCAATTAGCACCAACACTAGACCTAAGGTGGAGACAACCTGCTCTTTTCCTTGTATCTATGCCCTTCTCTCTGATGATGCTCTCCCTCCCTTTCTCGGAGGGCGGAAACCTATTTCTTGAATGCAACTTGCAATCAACAACACAAGATTAGTGTTTCAGTAATCATTTTCATAATCCTGATGAGATCATCACATCTTGACAAATTTTAAGCACATGTCAAATTTTAGTCAAATAAACATGACTCATGAAAAACATTGAATTTTCTAGCCATTTTAACTAAACGTCAAATCATTGAACATGCATAATCATCTACTAATTACTTCAAAGTAAAAAGTAAAACATAGTTAAAGTTAGGGGTGTAATCAATTAAGTCCAGCTCTCCAAACATTTTTTCAAGGTCCATAGTGGATGTGGATGACAGGGAATCCCACTCATATTCATTTGAGTCAGGGAGTCACAATAGGTTTGGTCCTTTGGTTTTTCAGATGTCTCGATATCCTCTGAAGCACTTACTTCCTCGATTAAGGTGATGTGGTACTAGGAATGCCAATCTGAATCAGTTGAAACCCAATCCCTAAGCCTTTTGGCCACTAAGAAACAAAGATTGGTTTTGTCCTCCCATTTTGATATAAGCCTAAACCATTATGTCCATTATAGCCCTTGCTCTGCATGATTGTGAAACCTTTGCCATATAGATCTGTAGGAATGTGAGCAAGTGAGGGAGGTTCTTCAAGATCTTCTCTGTACAACCACGAAGTCACATCTTCTGCATTTATGGCCTCTTTACTTAATTCTCCCCATTTTGCAAAAGTTGTATTGGGAGGAATATGTATAGTGACTACTGACTGTCTCCTATCTGCTATAGGAAAACCATAAGACTTAGGAGGAATCAAGTGGCTAACACAATAGGAAGTCTTCATGTGATATTCTCCACAACCCTTGTCTTGGATCTCAACCCTAGGAGTGGATGGTAGTGATCGTGAAGTGGATGTTTTGGTGAGAGTGGATGGATCGACATGGTGAGATGACTTGGATGATGAAGCCTCTTGGTTGACTAGCACTTGTCGTTGGGGTATCTCTTGTAGAGTAGTGCATTATTGAAATGGATCTGGGTCACCATATATTGTTATTGTTATCTCTTGTAGGGGAATTTTAGACATTGATGGTATGTAGGAGGGACTGCCTTCATGGCATGAATCCATGGTCTGCCTAACAAGAGGTTGTATGGAAGGGTGAGATTCAAGACTTGGAATCTTGTCTCTAACACTACAGGACCAATCCTAATAGGAAGTGTTACCACTCCCTTTGATTTCCATTCCTCATCGTCATAAGCCTTGATGACTATGCTTTTAGTGGTATCTACACATGCTTCTAAGAAACCTAGTGCCTTAACCAATTTCAAAGTGCAAAGATTTAACCCTGCTCCTCTGTCTACTAGGACTCATCTGACTTTGGTTTTGTGAACAAGGACTTCAAGGTGTAATGGGTCATTATGATTGGTCTTTTTAGTGGCATATTCTTTTTCGAAGAATGTGGCATGATGGTTATTAGTCAATTAGCCTACCATTTCCTCAAATTGATTGACATCAAGATCATTTGGGATAGTCACACTTTGTAGGGCCTTGTCTAGAATGGAGCGGTGTTCAGGTGAAATACGCAAGAGTTCCAAGATAGAGATTTGAGTTGGGGTCTTCCCCAACTGATCAAGTAGGTTATATCATGACTTGGAAGTTTTTGGTACTTGCTATGTTGAAGGGACTTGGACAGTGATTTTGGTTTGGTAAGTGTTAACAACACACTCTAGAGTTTGCTTTATGGTTATGGTATCAACATGTTCATCAACCGCTCAAATACAATGTATGACTGTGCCATTATAATCATGTTTAACATTGGAATAATTTGTAGCAGTATTGGTCTTATTCCCTGAATTGGAGGCTTTTCCTTTCCCATTTCCATGTAGTGGGTTTGAAAATACCTTGTGGTTAATGTTTGTATATGTCAGTCTTTGTCCAACAACTTTGATAGTTTTGTTTTCAACATAATCTTGTATGATATTTTTCAGTTGTCAAAAATTCTGGAGGGTATGTCCTTTAGTTTGATGATAGTCACAAAAGGCATTGTCATCCCACCAAGATGGCTTAAATTGTCTTGGATCATACTGTCTTGGCTCTTGTCGTTGTATGATCTTGTGTTCTAACAGTTTTGAAAACTAACTCTATGGGTTCTCCAAGGGGAGTGAACTCACGTTTAGGAAACCGTCTCTGTTGTTGTGGTCATTGGGTGTTTTGAGTGGTGTTTGGTGTTTGGTTGACGGGGTTAAGTACGTTGGCAGAGGGGTTGTTTCCTCTAAGGGTGATGACCGGTCCTGCTTGTAAAGTTTTAGCATCCACTACCCTGTCGTTGGTAACATTTTTGTTCTGAGACCAAAACTTGTTTCTGTCATTGGGGATGTTTTGCACATTTGGATTTCTATTAAGTGTCTGTGTCTTAAGTTCTCCTTTGTCAATAAGTGCTTTTTTCTAGGATAAGACCCTTTTCCACTAGTTCTGTAAAGGATGTGCAACAATGTACCCTTAAGTCACTCCTCAATTTTGGGTTGAGGTTTTCCTATAACATAGTGACTTTTTTTTTTCAAGTATCTTGACGGGACATCGGATGGCTATAGCCCTCCATCTCTAGAAGAAAGCGATGAAAGTTTCTCCTTCGTCTTGTGTTGTGTGACATAAGGTCGCTATATTTATCTCATGGTCTATGTTGAAGGAGAATTTCTCAATGAATTTCTTAGCTAGCTCGCCCCATGATTTGATGCCATAGTCTAGACCTGAAAACCACTCGAGTGTAATTCCTACAAGACTTCTTGGAAATAGTCTCATAAGATAAGTGAGGTCATAAGCGACATCGATGCACATGGTAGAAAATTCCCTTATATGTTCTATTGGATTTCGTTTTCCATTGTACTTAGGCAGATTCAGTATGACATACTCGTGAGGGAAAGGTGTCATGTACAATGATTTGTTAAAGGGAAATGGACACAAATCCTTTAGTGAAAAGGATTTCTTAGTTGACATTGTCATGTTATCCATTTGTGTTTGGAGTGCTTGCATTTGTGTCTGCAGGACGTCGACTTGAGTTAATGAGGTGGTGGTTGGATTATTCAGATCAATGTATGTGTTTTGATACCCAAGGTTTTGTGAGGGGTTCTGATTGAATGTTGGTATGTATAGTGGACTGGAATTCGGGATGTTGGTGAACAAATTTTGACTAGGGATTTGTGTAAATGGGTTTTGAGTCAGAATTTGTGTAAATGGGTTTTGTGTCAGAATTTGTGAAGTGTGAGGTCAATTTCTGTACTGAAAGGAGGGTAAACCTCATGTCTGTGAGACTCCAGTTTGTGGTGTTGTACTAGTGACATTATGACTGGGTATAGTTGTTGTCTATGGGGTTGTGCTAGTGATGTTGATGGTTGGTATAGTAGGTGTCATCAGAGCTGATGTTTTAAAATGTTTGTTCCCACCAAAAGTACTGAAGGGATTGGACGAGGATGCCCCTGCAGTGAAACTTAAACCCGGTGTCGAGGTAGGTATACCAAATGGAGACGTATGTATAGCTGTGGAACTCTGTGTGGGCCCTCTAGATGGGATATCTATAGTCACTTGAGGAATGCTAGCACTAGTGGTAGTGGTGTTTGTTCCCTAAGTTGATGTAGTCAATAGGGTATTAGTGTCAAAACCAAGAGGTAGTTTAACACCTTCTACTAGCAATTTGGCTAATTGACGTTGAGGGTCATTTGATAGATAATAATCTATGAACATGGAAAACTTAGGGTCTTGTGCTGCAGCATCTAATTCTTCAACTATGATACACCCTTGTGCATCTCTGGTAATGTATTTGTCTAACAACTGTTTGTGAGGTCTAGACGAGAATGGATTGATAAATTCGTTAGGATCAACCATTTTTTCTCTTGCTTTCCTTTTTGATCTGGTTTCAAGCATGTGATGTGAGCTCAAAATGTAAGTAATGCAAAGTTAATCCTATGGATAATATGAGTCTAACCTATGTTTTTGGAATTTTCTCTACAAGTAAGGTATGTCTAAGAATGATATTATTCTAGGATGACCATGTCTAGAAATGCAAAGTCTAGGTGACCAAATTGGAGGACTGCAAAATCCTATGGATAATATGAGTCTAACCTATATTTTTGGTATTTTTGGTGCAAATAAGGTATGTCTAAGAATGATATTATTCTAGGATGACCATGTCTAGAAATGCAAAATATAGGTGACCAAATTGGAGGACTCTAAAAGAGGTATCTATCAACTATAGTTTAACCCAAGTTTCAATTTTATTTCGACAAGGAACCTTGATAGAGCTAGGAATTAAATACAAAGTGAACTCCTAGGCTAGACTGATGAGCTTGAAGGATTCACGTAAAGGATATGACGACTAGGTTCAGTGAAAAATTTTTGTTGAACAAGGGTTTAACCAAAGTATGAAAGGGTTCCTATCCTAGAATCTATAAAAGATAATCTCTCTAAGGGTAGTAAAGACCTCTAAACTAAAGTAAGATGTGTAACTATGGTACCTATTGCTATGACTAAGTGATTCCTAAAGAATGTAGTTTATGCAAGTTTTAAGCAAACGTTTAGGTTTATGTCCAAGATCAGTGAGAAAGGTAAAACTAGATACTAGTTTGACTGGTTTGTTTTGGATCTATGACACTCAACTCTAGTTTCCTAATTCTCAGGAAAATGCATCGTAGAATTTCATAGTTGTAGTTTTCTGCTATTTAGTTGTGGGTTTTTGGAAAAGTTTAATTCTTGTATCAAATAGTTGTGGTTTTATTTCTGACAAATGCGATAGGATGACAATTGCAACTCAGAATTCGACAGATACGGGTTTCTCTTAAACTGTTCACTAGT
>VDFB02364531.1:0-19532 GCA_007258455.2 Sequoia sempervirens | reverse complement strand
GAAACCAACCCTCATTCATATACTCACAAAAATCTGAAAATTCAACTTATAAATTGTTTAAATCAACACCAAAAATCTGCAAGAAGTATTCTTCTTTGTTAATTCAAAATCTCCTTCAATTACATAACAAGAAAGCATTTCTGAAAATACATTGTTTCGCAGCCATATGGGCTTATGAATATAACATTACAAATCTGATATGAGATTGAAATATGATATCAAAAATCAAATACAAAATGGTTTCAATCAATCTCTCTTCTTTCACTCGATTCAAGCTCCTTCAACTTGCAATCATTAATGGAAATCACTATTGCAATAAACTTACAACCTTCAAGTCAGTTTGTTGTTGTCTAAATACCTTCAAACCTGAAAAAATAACACCTTTTAGGTATCTTTCAACCCTTCTTTTTTTGAAGCTTGCAAGCTCCCTTCACAGGGACTTCACTAGCTCACTATCTCTTAAAATGTGGAGCTCACTAGCTCCCAAAAACATGGAATTCTATGCAAATAGAAATCTACAAAAATGGAGTCTTCAAATCCTCTCTTCAAGTTGAAAACATCTTCCCATCTCAACTACAAAAAATCCCAAATCCACCTTCCCAAATGATAAGGCCTGAATATATAGATTCGTGAATGAGAAAAAAACCACTATGGTTTTCCAAAACCATAAGAAAAATACCTCCTTGGAAAACCCAGACCCCATTTTGAGAAATAATCATAAAATAATAAAATTAATCAATGCTCACATGGGCACCTAAACCATGGCCAATCAAATTTCGTCAATTCTAGCATCTTCATTGATCTCCGACAACCCTGACAGCTCCAAATATGAACATGCACCAACATGCAAATCTTGTGGCCTAAACATGAAAATTCATGCATAGCATGCACTTGAACATGCAAGAACATGCACCCCAATTGGTCCCCACCAAGAGTGGGATGTCCAAGAGGGGTAGTTTCCCAATTTTTCCTTAGAAATTTATAAATGCATAATTCCCACCAAAATTACAATTATAATTTCACCACAAGGGAAATTACAAAGTTGCAAATAAAAATATTTATTCTCCTAATCCCTAATCCCTTATTGAAAACAATGAAAATAAATAGCAATATTTTTGGCGATGCAAGATTACTAGTACTCCTAGATGCTCCTACATCACACAGTTGTTGGGGTGTTACACTTTCACTACTCGTGAAGAGTAACACCTATACAGCTTGCAAAAAACCCTGCAAACACCCATTTGCATGTCTTTTCTTTATTCTTTCAACCATTCTCTCATTCCATTCATTCAATATTGCAATCTATCACTCAATCTATCCATTCTTTCACTCCCATTCTCATTCTACACCATTTTCTTGCAATCTTTATTGCTCTTTGGATTCTAGACCAGCACTTTGGTTCTCTTGGGACGTTTAGGAGGTTGCATGCTTTTCCTTTTGGCTTTCTCTTTCACCAAAAGAGGGTAATTGTGGTCTATCTCTTACATTATCATCTTTATTTTGATAGCATGTTATTATTCTAATTTGTC
This sequence comes from Sequoia sempervirens, assembly GCA_007258455.2. Taxonomy (NCBI): domain Eukaryota; kingdom Viridiplantae; phylum Streptophyta; class Pinopsida; order Cupressales; family Cupressaceae; genus Sequoia; species Sequoia sempervirens. The sequence goes on along the minus strand of VDFB02364531.1, from coordinate 18,003 downwards.
TATTATATTTTTTATTTGTTTCTTTGTCTATTTTTTTTTTCTATCTATCTAGTTGCTTGTGGAGGTCGGAACACCTATGTGTGGATTTGACTAAGGAAAACCCCTAAAAAAAACCCAACATTTTCTCTATTTTTGTGTGTAAGCATTTAAGTTGGAGCATTACGAGAGGATTCATTGTGTAGGACCTCTTGTGAGTTCTCTTCTTTTTTAGCTTGTCATTTTATTTTGTTTCATTCTATCTATTCATGTTAGTTATTTTTCTATTATTCCTATTACTCTGTTAATTTAGCATAAACTTCAAATTTTAGTCTCTAAATAGTTAGTGGACTCTGATGTTTTTGTTAGAAAATTTTTTTTTTTATCTATATGAGACTACAACATTCCACAAGGATTTATGTGTGTTGTGTTGTTTTTCTTAATTGAGATCCAATCAGTTTTCTCATGATACCTCTAAAGTTTTCTCTTTCGCTCCCTAAAACTCTTACCCCTTAATTCATCATAAAACATAAGATATAAGCAAAAGTTTGTGTCCTTCCATCCTTGTCACTTGAGCTTTTCCCTTAAGGTAGTTGAGGAACACTCACCCTTAGAGGAGCCAGGGAGTGTCATTTTTCCTCCTCTACACACTTGTATTGGGATTTTTGTTTAATAAATATTATAGTACTAGAGGTACATACTAAGTACTTTCCTATCAAGTTTAGTCTAGTACAAGCTCCCCAAATTTCCCAAAGAAATTTTGTAGTGGATACTTCACATACATTTATTAACACAAAATCTATCAAGAAAAGCATAATAAGGCATCTTACACTTATATTTGTAGGCATCTGAATTTGACCACTCCCGTATGGTCAAATTCATCCCTTTATTTTGTCTATTTCACATCCCCCATCGACATTAATTAAATGATTTATTTAATTAATATTTCTTATGTTCCTAAGGTTCTTAAGGTATTTAATTTAATAATTAAATACTTCACCTTTTGGTCCCTTCCTCTTTAAATTAAAGAAATGCTTCAATTTATTTAATTTAGTCATTTGGCCTTTTGAATTTAAATCAATTTTAAATTCATCATTGTCTCTCTCCTTGTCCCATCCTCCATAATCTCCCTTTAATCTGGATTAGTTTAATTTATCCATGATTAGGATGTGCACACCTTTAATTAGGATTGATGTCACATCCTCCATAACTTGCAACTTGTCATTAATCATTCATTAGCCTCCTTAATCATTTGTTTGTATAACCTTAATCATATGATTAGGTCAAACTAATCCCCATGCCATTTATGGCATGCCCCTAAGTCAACCATCATTAATGCTTTCTTCATTTAGACAGGGCAACCTCTTCCCCATGTGAATTAAAAATTCACATTTATTCCTCCAAGGCATTTCTCTTCCCTATGTGGATTATTGAGGAATTTTAAATTCCTCATGTGTCACATCTCCCACATAGGGACAAGGACTTCCTTTATGAGGAGATTTTGTCCCAATCCCAAGGTACTTTCAAGTACCTCCACATCACATTCCCTCTTGACACCTCACTACCACATGGCAAGATGTGAGGGATTGTGAGCCCTCAACTTGCCATAGCCCTTCATCTTGTCCATGGTGGCTAAATCCTAGCCCTCCATTCATTAGAGGTTTTTCCCCTAAAATTAGGGGATTTTAACCTCATTTGCAACACATTCACACATTCAAGCAATCAAGCCATTAAGCCTTCAAGCTCTCACACCATACTCCATTGTTGCAACCTTTGGGCTCATCTTGCATCCACTCACATACCCACTTGCATCATTAGAATCCCCATCATCTCACCATTGTTTTGCATCTAGTTTCATGTGATTTTCCATTCGAAGGAGCACACAAATGATCGAATCAACAGGGCCAACCAACCAATCAACTTGGGCAAGGTAACTCATTTGTTTTCATCTTTCCTTTTTTCAAGTTCAACTAGGCTTATCTTTGAGGTGTTGTTGTGTTTCCTTCGTTTTGTTTTGCATTTTAGATTAGGAAAAAAACACTGCACACAATATCCAACATTACCCAATCATCCAATTGCATAGAAATTGGTTTGGACCCATATACTTCAACCCACAAATCCCAATCTATAAGAAAATATTCCATCTTGAGCTTTCATAGATCATAGTTAATGTCACTAAGAATTTTCATTTCCAATGTAAATGTGCTTTTAATCTTGCTTGAAAAAAATATCTTCTCTATATATGCTCCCACTCAAACTAAGATTACTACAAAAAACTTTATTCCTACTACCTAGGCCCAAATTGATCAAGTTCCAATACCAAACGAAAGGAAAAAAAAGATGTTAAATTGCTTCCTACACTAATCTAAAAGAAGATATGAACAAAAAATGTGATCTATATAATTATTAGGAAATAAATAACGTAATAAAAATTCACATGATCTAAAATAACTAGCAAGAATAAACAATTACATAATTAAATCATTCATTTTAACACAATAATGTATCCTAGGAAAACCCCTTCTAGGAAAAACCCTACCTCCAAACTACAAACCAATGTATTAATCAACAATAATTTCAATTATAATATAATCCAAGCAATGATATTTCACAAGAGACAACACAAACATCAAACCTTGTAATATTGACCACATAGCAATACTTGTAAAATACATTATACAAACTCCATCCCAAGCACTCAATAATAGAGAAACCAATACATTTAAAACCACAATAAGGGGATCACAAAACCATGAGCTAATACTACCCAAATGTGGCATCCAAATCCCTTCGTCATATTTTAATGCCCAAATCCAAAGAAAAGTTCGCATGCAAAATATAACATATTCCTTACGTGTGTCATAAGAATCTATAATATGTCATAGTTATCCTCACAACTTGGTCACTCCAATTTTTCTAATTTAAACCCTTCAAAGATGATTTATGATAGTCATTATGACATGTCATAGGTTTAATGAATTTTCTTATTTAACATGTGTAACTCCCTCTTACAACCCTCTTTTGCATCATAGATGCTCTTACATTTTTAACGTAGGTACACTAGCTTCCAAAGGTCATCATTTTCATTTGGAAAACTGATTTAAGTTTTGTTTTAAATTGAATATCTTTGAGAGATCCATATCACTAGACTAACTTTAGCTAATTAAAATATGTTTTGATTATTTTCAAAGCTATAAATTGCATTTTAATGTTCCAACATCAAAATGCAAGGTTCAAACACCTTTCCTAAAATACAAATACCTAGATGATCTCAAAATGTGTAAAAGATAATTATTTGACAAACAAGAAAGGCAATAAGTTTATAAAAAAATATGGAATAAATTTTGGAATATTAATAGGTTTGGAAATTCATTGGAGAAATTTAATTGCATGATATGATCAAGAGATATAGGGATTTTATGGAAAAGCACATGTTTAATGAAAAAATAGCATGAGTTAAAAATTTGGATGGTTTGAAAGGGGGAGTGAAATAAATGCTAGAAAATCCAAAAGAAACATATGATTTGAATTGAAAAGATAAAATGATGTTAGGAAATTAAGAAAAGATTTCTCACAATCATGATCTATAGATTTTGTAATTATGGAGCAACAATTTTGAAGAATAACCATCTAATAACCTTAGGGTTGTAGAAATATCTATATAGTGTTTGCATTTTGGGAAGGAATTTATCAAAATTCTCCTCCAAGATAATCATAGAACTAAACTCTTATAACTTTTACACAATGCTATTACACCTAAGATGTGAGTTCAACTTGAAGTTTGGGTGTCAAGAGGAAGAGGGTCATGCTTATGTGTAACTATTTTTCCAAGACAAGCAACATGCAATCACAATCATGGTAGAGTTTGAGGATTGGAAGACCCATAACAAGATGTCAGTGATTGAGCTTCAGGAGGAGTGTAAGGCATCAAAATACTTGCACTTAAATTTATGAGTGCACTAGCAATGTATTTTCATGGAATGTGTAGGAATCTAATGAACTTTTATGTCATATATACCAACCATTCAAAAGTGTGATTATCAACTTTGAGCAAACATATACCCACCATTTCACACCTAAGGAATTAATTACAACACACTTCATATTTTTTTATAAAACTTGCATTGATCCTTTCAAGTCAAAAATACAATTTGCTAAGGAACATTTATGAGTTTTATATAGGCATTTACACTTGAGATAATTGTGTAGTGGAAAGATTATAAAATTATATGCATTAATTATCCACCCTACTAGGCAATGATGATGCCCCAATTAAATATGCAACAAAATTTTCAAGTTGATTCCATGTTTAATCAATCATTATGTATCATATGTAGTGAGGATATAGTATACCTCATTATGCCTTGATTTTTACCATGCCCTTGGAAATATCATCGCATGGAAATGAAAAGTACTCCTGATTTACGCATCCTAAGATATGGCACAATGTTTGTAGGTGCCTCCTTAGACAAGTGGCATGTTATTGTGTTACTCTATCAATTTAGTTATAGTTACAACTCACTCATTAAGAGATGGTAAAGGGATTGGACATATAGGGATTGAAAAATAGCTTAGAAAAGAAACTCTAGTGATACTAGTGGGAGAAGGTAAAAGATAAAGCTCGCAGTCATACTCATCTTCTTGAATTTCTACACCATGGCTTCAATATTTCACCTTATTATTTTCACCCTTTTAAATTATTATCTACTCCATCTTCTACTATGAAAGGAAGGATAAATTATTTTGGATAGACAACTATGAAATTACAAACACATAATTTGAACAAAGAATGCTAAGCTTGCTTACAAGTACCATGGTAACACCAAGAAATGTATATCATGCTAAGCTTGCACAAGCCACACTAACAAAATTTTGGCCTTCCCACAAAATTATTCTATAGAAGATTGCAAAAGATTATCGATAAAGACAACAAATTTATCCAAACAACTTTGAGAGATAAATCAATGTCATAAATACTCAAAAGATTTTTTGAATGCCATATTTGTCTTAATATATTTACTTCTTGATCTACATGGAGTGTGGATAATTATAGACACATACCATAAATATATTTCACATTTCCAAATATTTTAGAAAAACATGTTTCCAAATTGTTTGTTTAACCAATTGCAAGTAACTTTTAAAAGGAACATTTTTGTTCCTTTCACTTGTCATGATTGTAAGTTGTTGGTTTGCAATTTTCATTTACTTTACCATTATATTTACATTATGACATTTTTTCATATAATATTAAAACAATGATTTCTAGCTTAAGCATGTTTCAAATTCCACCATATGTTTGTGTTATGATTATTATATCATTAGGTTTGATAGTGGTTTGTGTTGTTTGTTAGTATAAACATTAGAATGTCATGTGTGGAATAATATAATATTGTAATTGGTTGAGTGTTTATATTATGAGTTGTTAAAACAACTCGTCTATGTAAAGAAGTGGTTATAGGAGCTCTCATAATTTAGGAGATGTGAGTCCTATAAATTTATAATGTTGTGATCAATAATATATAGAAGAATCATAGCATTTTAGAAAATTGAATATGGTATCAAAGCGTACAAGTGTTGCATTGCAAGAATTGATCTTCAATCTTCAACTTGTCATTCCAACTGGAATTCAAATTGTTAGTACAATCAACCCGCATTGAAATATTTTGGTCACCACAAATCCATGTTAATGCATAGGTTTTCAATTTTTTGGCCCACAAACAATGCAACTTCTTCAAATCCTACACATAAATGATAGTAGGTGCCACTTGCCTACACCTCATTAGAGACAATAATTGAACATTCAATTTTTAGAGGAAGAAATATTTCTCTTTTGTTCTCAAACAAAACCCTAGTTGCCTCTCCACCCACTACTACTCTTACCGCCGTTCACCCTCTTACTACTCCTCCCACCACTCATTGTCTCTTTTAGGTTAATTTTGTTTTAGTAGTAGTTTAGATTTTAGATCTTGTTAGCGCCATTTTTTATTTCCCTAAATTTTAAACATTTTGTGTTGAAATTGACAATGCTCATTGTGTATTCAACCCTCGTTATGATAGCCCAATTGATTCAAATGTATTTAATACCCTTAAGTGCCAAGTTGTTTTTCAAACTAAAGACATTCATATGGCATTGATGTCACAATAGGTTGGTGTTGCATGTTTCTCCACATAGTCTGACCTGGTCAAGCCAAAACAATTAAATTTCAAGATAAGTTCAAGTTTGAAAAAAACCATTTTGCAAAGACATTCTTGACTTCCTTAAGTACATTGTGACAATTTTTCATGCCAAAATTCCTTGTCATTTGGAAGATTTTAATTTTGTAAAATTTCACCAAGCAATTTGTGAAAATATATTAAAACGGAAGTTTTTGAAATGTTGGAACAAAACAAATTATTGTGGTGCTCCGTAGGGTTATTATGAATAATGCAACCAAATTTAAAGTGGATAACTTGTTTAAATGACTAAATAGTCTTGTCAAAGCTCTCATTAGGCTTTGATACTTCCTCAAAACCCCAACATAAATTTCATTTACACTCTAAAGGGTTATAAAACCTCTGCAAATCCCAAAACACACTAAATCAGAGGTTTTGAAGGTTATAAAACCTCCCCTCTCCCCGAAATAAACTAAATCGACACATTCCAATGGTTATAAAACCTTTTGGACTGCGAACAAGTTACACAAGACATTAAAATGGCAACAGGGAAAAGTTCTTAATTTCGAGCATAGTGGAAAGTTTTGTAACTTGTTGGGGGCCGAAATAGTTATAAGAACCAGTCAAACATCCAACATTGTGAGAATTAAGTGCAACAAATGTAGTGAGCAGGTTTCCAATTGAAATAGTTCACAGCCTACGCCAAGATAAGAGCTTTCGATCGTGTATAGACGTCCATCAAAGCACATGAAGGGAAGATTTTTATTAGGATTCAAACAAGGCATAGGAACCGAAAGCCTCGAAGAAGTGTGGTTCATTGAACGCCATGAACGGAAAAACCTACACAAAATGGATTCGTTGAAACTGCCTTGGAAACTTTGAAGTAAAAATGATGCCAGATTCCTTAAACTTTGCCAGCGTACTCCATGCTTGTGCCAAATTTGTAGGTTTGAAACAACATATAGGCATCCATCAAAGCATAACGAAACGGGATTTTTTGTTAGATAGTGTTATTACAAATGCTTTCGCATAAATTTATACGAAATGAGGAAGCATAGCCAAGGGGCGAACTATTTGACCAGAAGCCTCAAAGGAGAGGTTATCCCATGGAATGCCATGATTTGCAGAGGATTGACGCAAAGAGCGAATCCATTGAACATGGTGTAATAAAAATACAGAAATTGTGCAACGACTTTGGATGCCTTGGAGCTCTAAAATACTTGGATCTGTCCAAATACAAAGCTTGTCCAAACCTCCTGATTGTTTCAGTCAGCTTGGATGCTTGGAAACGCTAGATTTATCAAAGTGCTCTAAATTGGAGGAGTGTTCTAGCGATTTTCACTGCCTAATATCACTAATAAAATTAGACCTCTCAAATTGTGAGAGGCCTGGAGAAAAATGGAGGGACAATGTGGGGTCTATTCAGAGCTTGTGGCGGCTGAATATTTCACGAAGTGAAAAGATAAGGTCGTTGATAGAAATGCAAGGAAAAAAGAAGATTGGAATTTTGTGGTGCTAACAGGTTCCTCTTGGGAGGAAATAGAGGAGGGACGGAAAGCTCTGTTGTTGAAGGCAGCAACAACAAGGATGCTTGATGAAGAAGATCTACTGATTGACATTCATGGACACCCCTTCTATTCATCCTTCCTTCCACCGGCCTCCTCTCTCATATTCATTATTGAAGATTATGGGTATAGTCGTCAAATAGAGGGTAACTTATTTGAAAAGGGTATGCAACAACTAGAATTGAACTCAATACTGTGGTCAATCATATATGTTGGTGGACATTTCAGTGCATTGCGAACTAAGGTGACAAACAGAATTGTGGCTTATACAACTTCAAGCAATAAGACTTAAGGATTCTTTGGTAAGGTGTTTGCTACGCTCCCCCAAATCCATGGAAGATACACCTCTGTTTTCAAAAGCAGAGTTGGTTTAGAAGTAAAAGGAATAAAATGTCCATCCATATGGGAAGATGTCTCATATATATTAAACGAATCAGGTTTTCTCTTAAGAGCTCCAAGTGAGAGCAATGTTAAAATCCTTAGAGCAATACTGCAAACGAATTTCCTCTTCAAGAAAAGTCAGTTGGTGAAGCTCGTGGATTTACAAGGAAAAGTGATATTACTTCTCCATACAAGCCTGCTCATGTCCAAGATGTGTCATTCAGTGTTCAGTGATACATATGTATATGAAGATGCAAGGTAGCCATCACAATCTTGTAGAAGTAATTTAGATTCCAAATTGTCATGAGACACAATGGCATGAGTATCAAGAGAGTTGCCGCAAATGCTCCATGGTCAGTGGTCCCCAATCTATGATTGATTCCACAGTCATTACAGCAAAGGAAAAATCTCCAACAAGAATGCATGGGAGATGATAGAAAGAATGAGGTAATTGATAATTTTGATACAACAACAATTGGCAGAGAAGCATTTTTTATCGATCAGAGTTTGGAAATGCACATAAATATTGGAGTTAAATTTGAGCAAATAGATACATTCGAAATCAATACCTACAGCCAATGTAGGAAAACTATTCAATAAAAAGCCTTGACAATCATATGCCCATCAAATTTAGAGAAATATCCATCATTTTAATATAAAGTATTTATCCTAATGTTTGTAATATGATTGTCCAAAGGTATGCTCTCAAAAATTAACTGTATTTTTATTTTATAAATCTTTGTAAAACCCCAAAGGTGAAAAAGAGTCTATTACGAACTAAAATGTTATAAATACTTGGAAATGTAATGTAAAGAGGATTGAATCTAAGTTCAATCTGGGTAGATTAGGGTTCCTCACATTGTACAAGAAGGAAAGAGTCTTTGAGCTCTTCAATTTTGAGAAGTGAATAGAAAATGAGATGGCTGGTCTGTAAGCCAAGGTACAATTTCTTTATGATGTAAATTCTATTGGTGTCAAGATTACAATCATTTCTTTAAATATTTTCATGTGATGAATTGCAATTGTTTCTTCTTTCATATATATGTTTTCTTTATACATCTGGGATGAAATAATAGATTGTTATTTAATATGTATATTTCCAATGTTAGATTGCATTCCGATTATAAACCCCAATTGTATCTGTTATACTCCACTAACCTTTTATGGGGAATGAATCTTTATGTTCAATCTTCTCCCTTTTTTGAATTTTTAGTTATTGTACTACTTTTGTTTTATTTTAACTATCTTTCTTGCTTTTTAGTTAAAAATATACCCCTAAAAAACCCTAATCATGTCATACAAGGGAGTTGCCTCTCTCAAACACAAAGAAAGATTGTTAACTCAATTGTATTATCTCCAATTGTTGCAACATTTGTTTTTGATATTTAGGGAAAAGCAGATTTTGAAGGGATCTGTAACCCTTTACAACAAGAAAAGCCAGGTTGCAGAAAGGACAGCTTGCAGCCAACAAAAAAGCCAGCACCCAAACAAAACCCAACAAAAACTACAATTTCTTGTGGGAGCGAAGAGTCAGGTCGAAAGAAGGCCGTGAAGATTTATCATTTTTACCCTTGACAGTAATCCATCCTTCTTCCACCTGCGCAGCCATACTATGCCACACCTTCTTATTATTTTCATGATGATGAAAGCCAACAACCTTACACTTGGGGTTGTCCTCATGACTACTTTGTATAGATAGAGACTTATCAGAAAAGCTACCGGGATGAATAGCCGAGGGTGCTTTCACCTGGAGAGGCAGCCAAAGGCTCAATAGGGGTTGCCTTAACAACCTCACCAATAGAGACGACCGAAGGAGGGGTTCCAAGGTCCAGTGGTTCCGAAGCAACCACCTCAGAAAACTTAGATCGAGGCTCAACGTGATAGGAAGAATCAACCCCTCCCGAAGGACAAGCCGAAGGAACGATTCCTAATTTCTGTGATTCAGAAGCAACCGCCTCTGAGAAACTCTTTTTTTCTTCAGATTTCTTCTCAACAGTATAATGATGTTGAGCAGCTCCAATCCACCAGTTTGCCTTTTTTATTTTTTTCTCAAAACCACAATGAGCAGCAGCATGTCCAGTCTTAAAGCATCTTCTACAACGGAAAGGTAATCCCTCATAGTCCAGAGATTGAACCCAATTCCCCTTGGAGGATTCTAACGAAACCTCAGTAGGCAATCCATTTGACACATCAATTTCCACAAGTATTCAGGCAAAGGTGGAATGAAAGATATCAGAAGATGCATTGTCAACATACAAAAAATCCCCAAGAGCTTCCCCAACCGACTCGAGAAGAGAATCATTCCAGAGGTGGAGGGGAAGATTAGGCAAGCGAACCCAGATTGGGATTTTACTAAAGGTTTCGATGTTGGATTAAAATTTGAATGCCAGGGTTTGATCATCAGCAGATATTGATCCCCCCAGCTAAAAAAATGATCACATAATATAGTTTTTCTGTCCTGGCTATTGTCAAATTTAACAATAAAGAATCCCTTGGCTAGAGGGAAAATGTGAATATTACCAGAAAGAAGAGGTTCCCACTCCTTGGAGATCCAAGAGTGCAGCTGAGGAAGACTAGGCCAGAATCCCGGAACCTGCAGATGACACCACGCTCAGAGAGCTCAGCTTCTTCTTCGTTTATTTCTTCTAAAGTTTCATCCTTTAGCTTTACGGTAATAGCTTTCATCACTGGAATAAAGCCACAAACAGCTTATCCCCGAAAACCACCAAAACCACAATGACAAATCCATTTACCAGCAGATATTACTTTTTTTTTGTGATTGTGTTGAGATCACACAACATTGATTGCTCATAAAGATAAACGTTTTTTCATCTCTAATACACTCATGACTGGATAGCACCTAATACCTCCATCCTTGTCCTAGCATGCAAACAAATGTCAAACATAAGCATTCACAACTATATGCTCGAGTTTTCCATCAATTATACAAAAGATCGTGATGCATTGTTATCAAAATTAAACACCACATTATTTTGATTGAGGGCAGGTTATATACGTTTAACATGGAGAAAATAGTGCATTCTCCATCAAATAATTTTAAGGTAAAGACCTCCACACATGGCAATTCATGCTACAATTGATCCTTATTGAAAAAGATCTATGGGATCTAGTGAGTGGAACTACATCAAAACTAAATGATGCTTATGGAATTGCAAAATGAACGAAAAAAAGGTCAAAGGGCAATAGCTTTTATTGGTTTGGACTTTCAAATGTGTATCTACATCACATCGACTTCACAAAGTCCTCAAAGCAAGTCTAGGATGCTCTTAAAGTTTTCTTTGGATCACAAGTATCAAGTGCAAAGATGGACCTGAAGAAAAAATCATATGGGCTAAATATGATGGAAGGTAACAATATTGTTCAACACATCAATAAGTTTTGTTCCTCAATGAATCAACTAGCTGGAATAAAAGACAAGGTAGATGATGTTGATGAAGATGCAACAAGAGCTATTTTGTTGAATAACATGCCTCCTAATTATAATAATATTGTGTTCACATTGAACAAAATAGATGCCACTCTAGAAGCTATAATCTCTACCTTGATTGATGAAGGAGCTAAAAACAATGATTGTTCAACTATAGAGGAAATTTCAATGTTTGTCAAAAACGAGTTTAATCATTCCTCTAGATCCAATTCTTCTACTTCAAAGGGAAATCTATTTCTCCAAGGTAAAAATTTAGTGCTACTATTGTAAAAAAAAGGGGGCATATTATTATGAACCATATTCAATGTGCCAAAGATCTCGATGGCAAACTAACTATAGATAAGAAATTGGTTGTGGGCAATGATGAAGAATGTTTTTTTGAAGCAGCTATTTAAGTCCCCCCACATGAGAACAATGAGGAAAAATACATTTTCTAATTTGATGTGTGTGTCCCCAATCAAAATTATTAGTCGTTTATGAATGGATGTGTCTATCCCCAATCATATTTGTTGAGTTATAGTGATTGGGTATATTTGTCTCCAATAACATTTGTTGAGTAGTGGTCATTGGATGTGTTTGTCCCCAATTATAATTGTTGTGAACAAATAACTAATGATGGATAGAAGTGTTTGTCCCTATGCACATTTGTTGTATGACCTCAAATAGATGTATTTGTCTATATCCTTGGTTCCATGGTAGATGTATTTGTCCCTATCCTTGAATAAAATCTAACAAGGTCGATCCTACTAAAGAAGCATTGTGAAGTGAGTTCCACTATTGTTTTTTATGAGTAAACGTCTATGTCCCTATTCACAGCTTGTGTTTTTTATGAACTAATGAATGTGTTCATAAGTGTTGTTAGTCCACCTGTCCCCATTCAGAAAATGATGTAATAAGGGAGTGAATGTGGGGGAGAGAAGGGAGGAGGCAGGGGTGTTAGGAATATTACATTATTAGGTTTGTTAGTATGTTTGTTATAGTTTGTTAGTATGAACATTAGAATATCATGTGTAGGATAATATAATATTGTGATTTGTTTGTATTATGAGTTGTTAGAACAACTCATCTATATAAAGGAGTGGTTATAGGAGCTCTCCTATAATATAGATGTAAGTCCTATAAATTTTTAATGTCTAATTGAATAATATATACAAGAATCATAGTATTTCAAAAAGTCCAATAGTTTGCAGAAGGCCAATTTCGTTGACTATAAACCCCAAGAGCATAAATAAAATTGATTATCAAGGGATACTAATACAATGAAAAATTGTTGAAAAAACTGTTGAGAAACATGAATTCATGGTTTCAGTTACAGTTACATCTTGATTGAATGAAGAGCCTATTGTAAGTAAATAGCTAAAATGATCTGAAAATTTAATAACATTAGTCCTTTTCAGGAAAGAACTACATCCACTGATGAAGAATGCAGTATGCTTATCCAACTGAAGCATATGCGTTGACGATCTAAAACAATGCTTATATTTTCTTTTTTATGGTGAGCAATGTCACTGAAAGAATGCGATAGTTGACACTGATAAGGTAAGAAATGAATTTGTTTGGGCACAGGGAACTCTATTGTATCTCAAAGCCTATTGACTTTGAGCCTAGAAACATGAAGTAATGGTACATAAAATGAACTGCTATGCTCTTTGTGTAATACAGCCATGTTGAAGGGGGAGCCCATCTGCATAGAAAGCATTTACGTTATATAAGCTTAAAGAGAGAATGTTAATTAGGAAAACAAAATAGATGGCATAAATATAGATACGTTAATAAGGTCACCTTGAGTTTTGTGTGGAAGCTATCAATGCAACAAAGTGCATGAACTTGCGATAGCAGTATATCAGATGATGCTACTTGCAATACTGGATGTTGAAAATATTTTTAGAGGCTTCTCTGGAACATATATTATACCTGTACGTTGAAAGAGAAATACATTTATCTGCATCTATTGAATAAATGAGCTTTATGATACCAGGAGAGTAATCTTTACTCAAAATATTTCATTAAACGAAAAACATATAAACAGTTTTAACTATTAAAAATATGACACCATACATATTGATGTCATAAAGACTACATTTTGGATTGATGAATAGTTTTAAAAAACCTTCAAGCACAAGATAGTAAACTAACATTTTTGTTCCTCTCCAACGTATCTTCAGTGCTCGACTTTATTTCTAGCACAATTGCTTCCAAATAATTTTATATGAATACCGAAATAACTTTGTACATGCAACATACAGCTTACCTCTGTCTTTTGCAGCAATCTGGAGTGTGTCAAGAGTTATTATTCCATCTGTGAGTGGAAGTAGCTCAAGTCTGACTGTTGTTGTCGAATGGGATGGTACATATCTGAACCACAGAACACCACAAAGGAATAAGATATCTACACAGAATAATGAAATATTTGAGATGATGCATCCTACAGGACTTGTGGCTTGATGCTAAAAGAGATTTGTATTTGTAAGCTATCAGAGGGAAGAGCAATATTTAACCATACTACTGCAATTACAAGGATGGGTCAACCCCACCCGCTCCAAAGATGCAAATGGCTGTAGTAATCCCCATAGATTGGGAGAAGAAAACAAGTAGCATTTACAGGAAGATAACATTGTAATGCTGGAAAATGAACCTATAAAAGGCAAGCAACAGAAACATGTGACAAGAAGCCATAAGGACACTTGATGGAATTTACAAAGCAGTATTGGGGTAAATCAAAGAAGCATTAAAGAAAAAATGCCATCAAGCATCCAGCTATAACAAAATCCATGCACATTAGCAGAACTCCAGAATAAGCACAGCTTCAGTTTGGAGCGGAATGAAAGAGAGATGAGGAGTGCAAAGTGTCATGAGAAAGGGAGGCATAAGAGGAGTGAAACTACAAATTGAGAGTGAGGAAGAATCTATCCACCCAATCTAAATGGTTATAATCCCTGTAGATTGTGAGAGGAATAATATGCAGCATTGACACAGGAGAGTAATTTTGTAAAATTAACAAGTTACGAAAGGGAAGCAATAGAAACAAGTACCATGAAGCACCCAACTTCAAAGGATGGGTACTTGCTGCATTTAAGGGTGCCCACCTCCAGTTTGACTACTATTCTAGCTAGGGCATCAACTACATAGTTTATTTGCTTTTCAACTTGCTGCATTCTAATGTGTGTAATTGCCACCAGCAAAGCTTTGGCAGAATACAAAAGGTTTTGGAGATGGCATGAGATTTGCTCAGAGTTGAAATGTTCTGTAAACCTTGAATCCCCATCAATCACCATGTCTATAAACTAGAAATAATATTATCCAGATAAACTCCAAAGTTCAGCCATGTTATTTGTGGCTCTATCTAAGCCTGTCACATATATAGCTATTATGTCCCCACTATGGTCCCAAACTAAGTTACCGGTTCAAGTACGGGTTCAGATACGGGTACGGGTATGGGTACGGCGGTACGGCAATTTTTTTTCCTTGGGTACGGGTACCGGAATATATATATAAACATAATGTCATAAACATGTTCAAAATTATAAATTTGATTATAAGAACAATAATATTCATTAGACATAAATGATAGACTATTAAACATAATTGCCAATAAATAAAATGTTTAAATATCTCATATAATCATATTCATAATTTGCAAAAAAGTAAATACTCGAGTCTTAAAATGTCATTACACATTGAAAATTCAAATTACAATCAATAAACGGGTTCATTGAGATGCATGGCATGCTGAAAACAGTCAAGGATAAGCTTGAGAGTTTCAGGCAGTGTAAACATCAGCATGCCAAGCATCTCAATAACCTTTTGTAGCTAACCAAAGTTCATAAAAGCAGACACAACATATTCTGTTTGAAAAGTGAATGAAGCTAACAAAAAATTGAAGACAAATAATGACAAAAAATTTTAAAAATTGATTGGATAAAAGAAGACTAGAAATCAACTAAAGAAGTTGGCATCAGTGTATAAATAACTAGAAATAAATAGTTAGATAGAAAAGCATCTATGTGGTAATATGCCCAACAGACCGTGTAAAGAAAAGGATGTAATGTAAGATTTATATTCCATTCTCTTGAAACAGTAAGATGGTTAAGAGAACAAATAAGATGACTGAAATCCACAGTAAAGAACAAATAAGCCACAAATTGCACTTTTTTAGGTTTAAGTTTCTGTTTTTTTTTCGCTTTTTGGGCATCCTATGCGGGTCTTTCCTGGGTCTGCCCGGGTCTGGCCAAGGTCCTGCCAAGGTCCTGCCAAGGCCCCCCAGATCCTCTGGGGGGCCCTGGCAGGACCCTGTCCAGACCCGGGGAAGGACCTGTAATGGACCAGGACCAGGACCCATATTTGCAGGGTATGGGGGCCTATATAGCAGTACCCGGGAACTTAGGTCCCAAACTATAATACCTGTAAGAATGTTGCTGTCTAAATTTCAGACCGAAGTGTCATGCAGCATGTCTATAAAATAGAAAGATAACCTCCAATGTTCAGCCATGTTATTTGTGGCTTTATCTAAGCCTGTCACATAAATAGCTAGTATGTCCCCACTATGGTCCCAAACTACAAAACCTGTAAGAAATATGGTTACAACTTACAAGCACGCTGCATGACACTTCAGTCTGAAATTTAGACAGCAGTAAAAAATTGCAGTCTTTGCTGCTAAAGAGAAATGTGGCCTCACATGGACATTGCACATTATTTTAACCATTGTGAGCAAACAAAGAGATTGCTTCTCTGGCCCAGACAAGATTCAGAATATTGAATTTTCAGTAAGCTTGGGTATCCCCTGGAATATTCAATGCCCTGTTCTAGCCATATTGCCCTGTCGAATGAAGCCCATTGACCTCAGCATGCTCAGAGCTTTACCATAAAATTTCTTGTGCTTCCACTATTGAAACATTTTTGTGATATCTTAACAGTCCACCCAATCTACATTGAACCAAGAGCTTAGTTAAGGGAATTGTAAAAACTTCACAATCAATGATTTATGGTCTCCATATCAAGCAGACACATTGTACACTATCAAAGTCCTGCTTATCCCTTTCTTAGGTTATCAGAAATTGGGATCTTTTTTTGAGAAACCAACATGAATGCTTTGGTTTTTGGCCAAGCATAGTTGTCTATATTCACTCCACATTGACATTTTTCTTTTACAAGGCTGTTCAGTGAGTGCCATATATCCCTGTCTGATAATATCGTCTTTTGCCACATTCTCCCCATTTTATACTGTCTTCTTGGTTGAAAAAATGTTCCATGGGGATGCATCCCTGGCCCTCAAACCCTTGCTCCCAAACCCAACAGTGTTTCAGGGACAGAGGAGCAGCAGGGGACATCCCCTGGCCATCCCTAAAAACAATTTAAATGACAAAATGTCCCTGACAAAAAAAATCCTGTGAACACTTTTTGAGGTGTTTTTTTGTTTGGTGGCAGCTTGTTTGGAACGTGTTTACTGTGTTTTAACAGTTTGGGGGTTTGTTCATTGGTTTGTGTCCAAGCTACAAAGAGGAATCAATGGTTTCGTTAGGCAGGTTTTGTTTGATGGAGTTTCGTCCACTCAGAGACTGCACAGGCTATGTCACAGAACCTGATCCCATTTGTCCCAAAGCTGTTGGTTCCTCACATTTGTCAACTCTTGAGGTGCAGGCAAAGTGAACAAAAACAGCTCTACCCCGTGTTTAAAATGCATGCATACCAAATGCTAATTTTAGTTTGAAAATCTTTTGTTTATAAATTTTTTGTTTTAGTTTTATTTTTAGGTTTTGGTTTTTAAATTAAAATATTTATTAATAATTATAATTTTATAAATTATTACTAATATTTAATAAATTTAAGTGAGATTTTAATTTTAAAATTTATTTCAATTTTAATATAATTAAAATTTATTTCAATTTTAATATAATTAAAATTATTTAATTTTAAATATTTTTAAATTTATTTAAATCTTAACCTTGTAAATATTTGAGCATCCCTACCATATTTTTTTTTAAATTATATTATATAATTTTGCCGTCCCCAAA
Source organism: Sequoia sempervirens (assembly GCA_007258455.2). NCBI lineage: Eukaryota > Viridiplantae > Streptophyta > Pinopsida > Cupressales > Cupressaceae > Sequoia > Sequoia sempervirens. The sequence continues at coordinate 466 of VDFB02364531.1, read as the reverse complement.
ACATTGTGTAACATAGGAAAAATGAGTTTCACATTGGTTCTATTCTACTAGCAAATCCTTGGCAGCTGCCTTATGTATGCACTATGGTTATATTTGTTAAATGGTGCTTATGGTCCAGCACCTTATACTGATGTACTCTTATGGATCTATTTTTGGAATCTGGCCAGCTAAAATTCAGCTGTCATTATTCCATTCTCATAAAAACATTTATTTCCAAGCTTCCTATGTTTTTTTAAAAACATTTTATTGTTGCTTTCCGACTTGTTATTTATTTTTTAACATATCATAGGGGTTTATCTTGTTGTTTTTTCATTGTTATTTTATTTCCTATGTCAACCTAGCCTAGGGGCTACCATTTTTTTTTCCTACTATTTGTTTATTTTTAAAAATATAGGTACAAGTGTCCATATAGTTTATAATGGTTGCTAGGTCTCGTTCAATGAGCACAATGAAATAACCTCTTTGG
>VDFB02364530.1:0-19330 GCA_007258455.2 Sequoia sempervirens | reverse complement strand
CAACTAACTAAGTTGCACATGAAAATAATTTCTATTAATTATTTAATTCCTCTTTTTTCCCTCACAAACGCATATTCCAAAGAATATTCCTCTCAACCACCTCTCATTCAATTTCCCTCCAAAGGTTTTCAAAAACCTCTCACATATTCAATAACTCCTTTTACAAGTGTAATAAATTCTCTTACATCCTCTCAAATCTCAACCAATTCCATTCAATTCCTCTTACAACCTTTGAAATCCTCAACCAATTTCATTTACTTCTCTTCCATCCTCCTTCACTCACACATTTCCCAAAATGTGCTCCACCTTCCTCCAATAAAATAATGACACTTGGCACATTCTCATTAGCTCCCATTTTATCCCACATTCATCAAATCCTCTCATTCTTCAACCCTTGGCTTCTATAAATTAAAGCATTCTCTTCACAATATGGATCCACAACTTCATGAATTATCATTATAGTCATTTCCATTGTTTGTAATCACCATCTTCATGTCATTTTGTGCTCATTTCCATCACTTATCATCATTTTCACACTTAGAGTCATCTTCAAACATCAATCTTATCAATTGGTATTGGGAAAGGGTTCTTTCCACATCAAAGGAGCACCACTCCGCCTATGGGATTGAGGTTTAGTTATTTCAATTTGGTTTCATGTTAGCTTTAGTTGTTTTACTATGATGTTCATGTTTCTTCTTTGATTTAGCTAATAATTTAATAGGGAAATTAGATTTGGGATTTCTAACAAGACTAATCATTGTTTGATGTTCTTATATTAGCTTGTTATAGGTTTGGTGTTCACATTTTGGCACTAGGAGGAGGGCTGACCACTTTGTTTTGATGAATTTCACCTAAAATTTCATTTTTTTGTAGCTACAGGGGAGAAACATTACCTTTGACTCTTATAGCATTGTATTTTCCTATAGTGTCTCTTTTGCAAACTTCTAGATCATCGCTTTTAGAAATAATGTCACCTTTTCTCTGTCATGCCGCACTTGCTCACCTCTATTGTGTCACATATGCTTCAACGTCATCTTTGATTCTTCTACCTTCTATCTTTAATTTTTGGTTCCATAGAGCGTCACTTCTGAAATTGCATCGCATTCATTGTCTTTTTCCTCTATAGAGCATCACATTTATGTTCTCCAGAGCACCTCATTTTCCTAAAGCTTTTGTATAGTTGTAGCTCATCGCTTTTGTTGTAGAGTGTTTCCTTTGTAGGAAAGGGAGGAAAATTGAGTTGGAGACTTAAAATAATTTCTTAATTTCCATTGTAATAGCTTAGGCTTTCAAATTCTACATTTTATTTCCTATTTTAGGACCAACTAGAGTTATTTTTCCCATAAAATTTACAAACAACTCAAGCTTTGTCAAAGTTGGTTAAAATTGAACCTTAGAAATTTACTAGAATTTTGATTTTGGATAAAATTGAAGAAAAAAATTCATTCTTGGTTTTGGTGCTCTAAAAAGAACCCATCATTGCTTTAGGATTAAAATGAACTTGTGTTTTCATTGTCTTGTAATTTCTTTTGCAACTTGTTTCATTCAAATGCGTATGCACTTCTCTTGCACTTCACGATGATCTTGAGAATCAAAAACATTCTAGTGACATTGGTTGTGTAAAAAATTACTTACACATTTCAATTTTGGGTTTAAAATTGAACAAATCATGCTAGTGTGAGAAAGAGACATTCTGTGTGTTCCCTCCTTGTGCTTTATGTGAACTGGGTAGTTGAACACAAGTATAATCCCTCACATTTGTTACCTTTAGAGGGGCCTTCCTAAGAACAATTTCAAGGTGACTCCAATTGGTTTTTCACTTAGGATGGTATATAAATGGATAAGACTAAATTTTCAAGTCCTCATGTTATGTAGGCCTTAGTCGTACAATGTCTTTTAGTACGGGGTACTACTATGAAAAGTATAAGAGCGCCTAGTAGGATTGATTAAATAATTTAGTGGCTTTTTGGATGCTCGCAAGGTTTCATGTCCCTGATTATCTGAATTAAGAACCAATTTGTATAGAACCCAAATCCTTGCTATTTATTAGTGCAAGAACAGTCATTTTGAAGCCACCCCACATTTCTACTATTCAAAGTAGAAAAAAAAAAAATCCTTTTGATCTCCATATTTTAAGGATCTTGAGATTTGGTGGTTCTAGGAAATGTGTGTCGTGGAGGGGATCTAGTTTCACCAAATCTCTAGTTGTTCTCTTTATCTCAGTGTTTGGAGAAATCCAAGAAGGGACTCAACAAATATTTTACTTTCTATCCTAGGGTTGTGCAATTTGTGAGTCATTCAAATACATTGCTTGGATCTAAAACTTCTAAACAAACATTCAACAAGTCATCAAAATTTCAAACCCTTTGGAAAGATAAAATACCCTTGAAAATCCCACATATTACTGCTTGTCCCTAAGGATTCTATCCTTAGAAGCTTCTAAATATTTGGGCCCATATATCAATTTTCTCTCTCTAAAGTCAACCTAGGAAAACTATGGCCTTGAATCTTTGATCTTCACATAACATTTGGACCTTGTGGAATGAAAAGGAATATAGACATAAACATTTAGTTTGAAAGCTAAGAAATAAGTGTTGATGTGGTTAAAAGAAAACATTTAATCAAGATAAAATACAATTGAACCCCACACATGTGTTTGTTCAAATTATTTCCCACAAATTCAAAATCCCAAAACTAAAGTCTATCCATCATCATAAGCATCTTAGTCCAAAGGATCTTAAGAAACATATTTCAACACTTTACAAAGTCAAAGATAGATTGGTCTACAACTTTTACAAACGTGCTTCAAAGGATAATCAAAACTTATACTCATTCTAATATTGTCAAAATTTGGGTCTTTTCCAATATTTTGAGTATCTCACATTATAGGGTTAAACATTTTAGAGGTATAGCATGTTCTTCAATAACTTGGTCTTGTAAACAAATTCTCTCTAGGTTCATTTAGGATCAAATCAACACCTTCATCCATCCAAAAAACCAATCAAATCCCATCTCACAAACAACTCTTAGAACCTTGGAAAAATAGTCCATGCTATACTTTTGGTAATCCTCAAAAATAAAAATCAAAATCACCTTGTTTGGCTAAGAATGTGTGGATGAATCCTTCCTCATATACTTAGTTAAATCATCACCTTGTGGACAAGTTTATTCCAAAATAAATCTAACATCTTGGGGTTTATAAGTTCATTATCTAAAATCAAATCAAATAAAATCCAAGCCAAATCCAAAGGTCCTAAAGTCTAGTATTCCTCCAAAAGTTCTTAAGAGTTCAATAACCCATATCATTCATAATTCATTTATCTCATCACCATCATTTGATCCTTAACATCCTAGATTTTATTTTTGTGCCTAAAATTTTAGACCAGCCTAAGGAGTTATAGGTTTACCTACCATATTCCTAAAAGTTGATCCTTATTTTATGGTCCAAATAAGATCTCAACACAAGAAAAACATGGAACAAAGAAAAGAAACATCCACTTCAAGTGACTTGAGTCAAACTAAATCTGAATTCAACCCAATAGGATCTAACAATCCCACACTTAACCTTCCTCAACTACCAAACGATCTTCAAGAGGGAGATTTCCAAGTGGAGGATGTCACCAACAATTACCAAGGGATGTCCCAAGACAAAATATTGGAGCTAGTCCAAAATCCTGAAACACACAAAATTTTCAACACAGTTATGAGACTCAACCCCATGCAATACATGTTAGCATTAGCAAAAGAAAGGGCTAAATTCCCTTCTAATTTTGATGTGAGCACTATTGTGGAACAACCTCTTGGTAATATGCCACTAGTATCATTTACACCTTCCTTCCAAAACATCATCCCACCCATCATACAACCAACATTTTCTCATGCTCCAAGTCAACCCATGATCACCAAGGGGAGTTCATTACTCCAATCTCTTCAAACACATCCTCTTGTAAACAACCAAAACTTGGAAGAAAACATAATCTTCGATATGCCAAAAACTGTCCCGCAAGACCCAAAACATTCATTTGTCCCACCCATTTTTCATGATACCAACAATTCATCCACCTTCGCCACATCACCTACATATTCTCTTGATACACAAGTCTCTCTCCACATGATATCACAAGGAAAAGTTAGTTTATTTAGACAAGGGGGGAATTTTGATGCATCATCATCACTTTTGTAAGGGAACTCACCTCCAATCCTCCCATAATTTCCTCTTTTGACATCAACATCCACACCAAATCAAGGTTTAGGGAAACCCCCTTTACCCAACATACCAATCCAAAACCAATCAAGTCAAATCAATCCACCAATCATGAATCAAATCAACACATCAGTCATACCAAATCCTCTGAGCATGCCACTGATATCACAACACCAAGTGGCACCAATCCAAACATCACAACCAATCATCACTCAATCTACAACAACTCAAACTCTCAAAATATGGTCTCCCAAGGACCTAGCACATCAACCATTCCATCTATCACAAAACCTTTTTCATCACTCAACAAGCACCTCCTCAACCACCCAAACAATCTCTCATCACACTATCTCGCACTATTCCACCAAATCCTCCACCTCCACCTCCAAACCCAAACATAGAAAATCAATAAAAAATCATATTACAAGTAGCCCAACAAGCATATCAAAAGGAATTCCAACAATTCCAAGATCAAAAATCTATGCAACAAGCCGCAAAACTTGTGCAAAAATCTGCACAACAAGCAAATGTAAAACAAGCCACACAAGAAGCACATCAAGTTGCCCACGCACAAGCCCAACCCTTACTACAACAATAATAAGTGACACAAGCTGCACAAAAAACATAAGCTACACAACAATCACAAGCTCAAGCCCAAGCACAAGCTCAATACCAAGCACAACAAGCCCAAGCACAAGCCTTGTTATAGCAACAAGCTTATCAACAAGCTTTGCAACAATACCAAGCACAACAACAAGTAGCTCATCTATAAGCCCAACAACAAGCATTGTTGGTGCAACAATAGCAAGACCAACAACAAGTGTTGTTGGAACAACAACAACTATAGGAATACCAACAAGCGTTACTTGTACAACAAAATTTACAACAACCTCCCACAAACATGCAAACAATTTCCTTGAACACAAACACACAAACCATCACACTCATCACCCAAGTAGTCATACCACCCCAAAACACATTCACCCCACCACCGGATCCACAAAATGATTTTTTTGTACAAGTTAAATTGCTCTCACAAAAAATTCTAGACATAAAATCAAGAAAGAAAACAAAATCACAAGGGAATTTGTGCCCCTATCCATTTGACAAAAGCATTGCAATGGTCCCATTCCCACAAGGATTTGAGATACCAAAGTTTGAAAAATACTGTGGGACTGGAAATCCTAAAGATCACATTAGGGAATTCCATGTACACTGCATGGAAGTTGCATATGACTATTCTTATCTAATGCCCCTCTTCCCTCAAAGTTTGGCTGGTCCAATGATGGAATGGTTCTCTCACCTTCCCCCCAAAATTAAAAAGTTTCACGAAATTGTTGGCTTATTCATATAGAATTACTCATTTAGCATAGGCATGGATGTGAGCTTGGAAGAATTGTGTCACCTAAAACAAGCCAAGGGAGGAAAATTCACATCCTTCTTGCAATGATGGTGATCCAAGGCCAATAGGAGCAAATGGGATATGCCAGAAGAACAAAAAATTGGGACTATCATCTCCAACCTTGAAGGGACCTTGTCTTTTCATTTGAAAATACAATGCATAACAACCTATGATCAATTGATTCCTAAGGCACTTAACATCAAAAGAGCCCTTATAGCACAAGGAGACACACCCACATATCATTATAATTGACCATCAACAAGTTATAATGACAAGCCTCACACATGGGAAAAGAATAAGAATGTCACTAACAATGGTGTTGTCAATTCCAAAGTTATTATCAGTGCCCCAAGGTAGAATACACAAACACAAACGTATCAACAACACACAAGCCAACCCATCATCACAATAACCCAACAATCAAGTTTTCAACAACACAAATGCTCAAAGTGGACCACCCCCAAAGAATAGATATCCCCCTAAAAAAAAATAAACACCACTTGGGGAACCAATCAAATTTGTCATGCAATAGCTGGTACAAGAAAATCTCATCAAAATCCCTATTTATGAAAATTATCAAGAGCCTTAGGTTAAATCACCATGGTATAATGAGAAACATCTTTGTAATTTTCACAAAATAAAAGGGCATACGGAAACTAGTTGCATGAGACTCAAGAATCTGATCCAAGATCTCATTGATGACAAGACCATGACCATTGAACAACCTGCATGGAATCATGATCTTAAAATATAAATGAATCTAATGCCCGATCAAAATTAAGGAAACAACAATGGTAAAGGAAAGTACAATAATGTGAAGCATGTTTATGACCATTTTGTTGCATCCTTGGATGAATGGGTCACAGTTGTTGACCAATATTAAAGGATCTAGGGCTGAGTGTGGAGTCACCACATGGGGCAGCATAATTACCATTCTAAGACCTTCACAACCACCCAAGGCACCCACCACCAATCAAAATTCAATCCCTAATGGATATAATGTCCTAGATCAATTGAAAATGACCCCCACCTAGATCTCCATCATGGAGTTGCTAAAAATATCACCCAAACATAAGGAAATACTAGAAAAGGCACTAGCTACATCCACTGTCCCAACAGATCCTGATGCAGACTAGTTCCAAGCTATGATCAGACATATCACTACATCGCATCTCTTAACATTCTCTGAGTATGATTTCCCAACCCAACCATCTCATAACCGTGCACTCCATCTTGAAAGTCTTAGTCCACAAAAATAAAGTGAAAAGAGTCTTGGTGGATGGAGGTGTAGGTTTGAATATTTATACTCTCAAGCTAATAAAGAATTTGGGATTCTTTGAAGATGTCATTGAGAAAGGTAAAGGTATCACTACTAGGGATTATGATGATCAAGAAAGGGTGTCTCAAGTAGGTCCAACAATCATGGAGACTACTTGCCAAATCCTTGACCTTGAACTCCCTTATAATATCCTCCTGCGACATCCATGGATCCATGGGATGCAAGCTGCCACATCCACATTCCATCAATGTGTTAAGTTCCCTTATCAAAACCAAGAAGTCACAGTCCATGGTGATCCTGAATTGTTCTATTATTGCAAATTTGGAGGCCAAGTATTATAAGATCCCCCAAGTCACAAAGAACTATGAGGAACCCATATATTCTTATATAGACCCATCTACTCTAGTCTCCACTTCTTAGAAAAAGACACCATCCATTCTATACATCCATGATATTAAGGTTATTATCAAGGATAATGGTTGTGGAGACTATAAAATGAAGAAGAGTACCTTTGTGAAAGGAGGGTTACCTCAATCTCCTATATCTCATGGGAAACCACAGCCAATCAACAAAATAAATAAAACCTTCAAAGTTGAACCTACCACCTTTAGAAAATGGGGAGACCTAAGCAAAGAGGTGGTAGATGAGAAAGATGTATCAAGCCTAGTGTATCAAGATGAAAGACCCATACTTGATTTTCCCATGGAAGATGACAACAAAGGACTGTAGTTAATGTGTGGATGGGGCTACAACAAAAATGAGAAGCTTGGTAAAAATGACAATGAATTTTTTGAACCCTTTATTCCTAAGAAGTGCATGAAGAATCTTACCATTGGATGTACACCTATGAAGATAACCATTATTGGCAATGGTGCCCTTGAACATAAATGAGTTAAAGATCTTCCTTAGTTAATGATATCCACAGGTCTACCTCTAGATAACTATACATTCGATATAACTGATGTGTGTGATGAGGATCCCATCATTGACCTCCCATATTATTTGAGGATTCCCCTCTTTTTATGATCACTACCATGTCTTTCAAGCCGAGTAACCAAACCACTGCATTAAATCTTGTCTATCCCCAACTTATAGACTGTGACCAACGAGGACCACTGATCTTGGACACATTCAAAAATGATGAGGTTCTTTCAGAATTCATGGGACTACAAGATGCTATACCATATGGAGACAATAAATTAGGGTTTTATATTGAGCTAGACACACACACATACTATGGGGAAACAATTGAATCTCTCTTTCACAAAATAGAAAATCTAAGAGTAATATCTAGGTCTTTGAGTGAAAACCACATTGTGGCACTTTCTAACCCAAAAATAGTAAAAAGAAAGGACATATATGATGGTGAAAACCTATCTAAGGCACCAAAGGATGAGGGATTTAATATTCCCCTTAGTGCCATCCATCATGAAAAATTAGCAGTCTTGGTAGAAAAATGTAATCCAGTCGACCTAGGAATCAAAGAGATACCACACAACACTTTCTATGTAGAATCACTTTTTACCAAGGAACAAGAAATTCTAGCTACATTTATGAGAGAAAGAAAGGTAAATTTTACATGGAATTTTGTTGACATGCCCGATCTTGATCTAGAGGTAGTAGTCCATCACCTATAAGTCTATCCAAAAGCAAAACTAGTAAGACAAAAATTGAGAAAGATGCATCCATAGATCACATTATTAGTCAAACTGGAGCTGCAGAAACTCCTTGATGTTGGCTTCATATGACCCATAGATTATCCTAAATGGGTTTCCAACCTTGTACTAGTTTCTAAGCCCTCTAGGTGCATCTTAATCTGCACTAACTTTAGGGACCTAAACAAAGCATGTCATAAGAATGATTTTCCTCTTTCTAATATAGACATGATTGTATATCTAACAATAGGCCATGAAATGCTATCATTGATGGACAGATTTTTGGGATACAATTAGATTATGATAGCTAAGGATGATCAACATAAGACAAATTCCACTTGTTTATGGGGGATTTACTTTTGAAACATGATGCCATTTGGGCTAAAAAACATTGGAGCTACATACCAAAGAGACATGTCACTAATTATGGATGAAATGATCCAAAAATCTATAGAGGATTATGTAGACAACATATTAGCTGAATCAAGGAAGTGTCGGGACCACATAGCAGCACTAGGATCCATCTTTGACAGACTTGGAATATTAGGTAAGACTCAAATCTAAGAAATGTGTCTTCAGTATGCAATCAAGAAAGCTCCTTGGATATATTGTGTCAATGAGGGGGATCGATATAGATCCTACAAAAGCTAAAGTGTTTCTCAAAATGGAATCACCACATACATTGAAGAAATTAAGGGGCTTGTAGGGAGGGATCCAATCCATTCACAAATTCATAGCACAGTTAGTAGATAAAGCTATCCCATATTCTCATCTACTCCTCAAGGGGGTAGGATACAAATGGGATGAGAAATGCAATCAGGCATTCAATAAAATCAAGGAATACTTGCTAACACCACTAGTCCTCATGCCACCAATCAAAATCAAACCATTGATAGCCTACATATCAACAACCACAACAACACTTGGAGCTCTCTTAGGTCAACATGATGAAATAGGAAAGGAAAGAGCCATTTACTATATTAGTAGAACCATGGTGGGACATGAGCTAAATTACACATTCATTGAGAAGGCTTACCTTGTATTGGTATTTGCTGCACAAAAATTTAGACACTACATGTTGGCTTATCAAATAAAACTCATTCCTAAAATAGATCCCCTCAAGTACCTAATTTCTAAAGAAATGATCATAGGATGAATGGCTAAGTGGGTCATGATCTTAATAGAATATGGCATTGAATATGTAAAATAGAAAGCCATGAAAGGACAGGTAATTGTAGATCAACTAGCAGAGGCACCTATATATTCAAAGAACTCATTGGTATCATAATTTCTCGATGAGTCAATTTTCAATCTAAGTGCAACAAATCATTGGAAAGTATATTTTGATGGATCATATACACATGGATCAGGAACCAAAATCTTCTTCATCACACCACAAGGAGATTGCATCCCGAAGTCAAATAAGCTATCTTTTCTATGCACCAACAATACTGCTAAGTATGAGGCCCTTGTCATAGGACTCATAATTGCAATACAATGGTAGATTATGGCACTTAAGGTCTATGGGGACTCACAACTAATCATCAATAGAAGAAACTAGTGGAGAGTCTCAAGGAATTATTTATTGACATCACATTTGATCAAATATCAAGGGAAAACAATAGAGTAGCTGATGCTATGGAAACAATTGAATCATTAATAGATATCCCACACAATGTCCATAAACATGAATTCTTGGTAGAGCAACTTCTCATACTAGCTTTCAAGGTACTAGATTCTATGTTCATGTGTGAAATAATTGGTCCCAATGATCCTTAGTACCATGAAATACCCACCTAAAAATAGGAGTCCTCCCTACCGACATCACCCTAAACCTCAAAAGAACCTTTATTAAGAAGTCATCTTGTTTCATTATCTTAGGTGGCACCCTGTACCGTAGAAGTATCAAAGAAACCCTTTTGTGATGCCTTAACCCCAAGGAAGCTTTGACTCTTTAACTGAGGTACATGATGGTACTTGTGGTTCACATTCTAGTGGTATGACCTTGGCTAAGAAACTGTTGAGGATTGGGTATTACTGGCCTACAATGGAGAAGAAAGCTCATGATTATGCTCGAAGATGTTTATAGTTCCAACAAAATGGGGACCTCATCCATGCACCAGCTTAGGAGCTCCAACCAATTATAACACCTTGTACATTTTAACAATGGGGGCTCAATCTCATCCAAAAAATCTCACCTGCCTCATCTAGTGGACACAAGTTCACTATCACTTCCACTAAATACTTTAAAAAGTGGGTAGAAGCCATCGCTATGACCTACATCATAGGGAAGCATATATCTAAATTCATCCTAACCTACCTCATTTGTTGTTACGGTGTTCCACAAGCCCTTATCTCAAATAATCAAACACCTTTCAAGAGCCAGGATGTTCAAGAACTATGCCAAAAATTCAATATCCAACACCACTTCTCCACCCCATACTACCCCCAGGGTAATAGCCAAGTTGAGGCTTCTAATAAAAACATCCTAAAGATCCTCAAGAAAATAATCAATGAAGCTAGTTGTGATTGGCACCTATAGTTTAATCTCACCTTATGGGCCTACCAACCAAGTATTTTCCTGCCTACAGGTGCAACACCCTTCTCCTTGGTCTATGGATTAGAATCCATCCTTCCCATTGAGATCGATCTCCCATCCTTAAGAATATCATTACAGAATCTCATCACTGATGAAGAATATTGAGTATCATGGTTGAACAAGCTAGATCTACTAGATGAGCGGCACATGGATGCTTTGAACCACCTACAAGTCTATTAGAACCATCCCAAAAGGAGCTATAATAAGAAGATCAAGAGTCAGTCATTTCAAGTTGGAGAGCTCATGTTACAAGAAAAAAAGAAGAATGTACAAATCTAGACAGCAAGGGAAAATTTGAACCCAATTGGTTGGAACCCTTTGTCATCACTACAAGTTATAAATTAGGAGCATATCAGCTATCTACACCTGAAGGTGAGCCTCTATAGGAGCCTATCAGTAGCTCCCATCTCAAAAAAAATAATGACTAAACTTGCAAGGTATAAATCAAAAAAATCAAAAAAGTAAAAAAAATATATAAAAAATCCAAAAAGAAAAAGGATTGAAAAAAATAGAGAAAAGAATCATGGTCTAGTGAAAACCACTTTAGTGGAGCTTTGGGAAAGTACCTTGGTGAAAACCTAGAAAACAAGCACCTTATGTAAATAAAGAACTTTCCATCCACCATGGATTCTTTGGCTTGTTATGCATTTCCTTCCATCACATTCCATCACATTCGCGCATCACATTGCATTGATCCTCCCATCATCTATCTGCATCTGCATCATAGCTTGATCCTATGTTTGTATCATGTTCCATCCTAGAACTACTTAGCACATTCCTAAGGTCATTTTCTCCTACCTATATCAAAGTAGACTACCAAATCACATTGGGGGCATGTTCTTATACCTACATTGGATTAGATTCATGCATATTCTTGAAGTCTTAAAATAAAAAATTCCAAAAACATTCATAAAAAACCAGAAAACCCAAAAACATCCAAAACATGTCAAAAATCAAAAAATAGGTTAAAAAGTTAGAAAAAATTCAAAAACAGAGTCATCGAGTTGAACTACAAGTCTCTAAGCTTAAATGTAGGCAAGGCCATCATTGATGTTCCCTTGAGACACATTAGGTTAGTCCTTTAGGAGTTTGTCACAATAAACTAACAATCCAATTTTTCATTCTTCACCAATAAACTAGTTTGTGTTAGTCAACTATGTGCTCTATGCGTGTATAACGTAGGCAAGGCTAATCTTTGATTAGTCCCCAAGGCCCCTAAGATAGGTCTTTAGGTTAGGTTCTTGGTCAAAATCTCAGAAAACACCAAAACATTGAAAATTTTGAAAATAAAAACATATGTAAAACAATAAAAAAATAGCCTCAAAACATTTCAAAAACATCAAAAACATCCAAATATTTGAAAAAATTCATCCATCCCATTTTGTTTCACCCATGATAATCAATCATCCACAATAAATCGATTGTAACCTTCAACCTTTCATAAAACAATCATAAGCAAGTTTAGAAAATTGAAAGTGAAAAACTCAAATGTCAAGGTCTCAAGTCTAGGTCAATAGGTAAACAATTTGGTCAACTCATCATATCAATACCCCATCGCCACGTCAGTCTTACCATCATTGGTGTAGGTGCACCAAGTTCAAGACAGGAAATTAGGGGGTCTTAGTTTGGATTTTTTAAAGTTTGAGTCTTTGTGATGTAATAAGGCCATGTCAAGGCCATTATTGGTATTTTGTGGTCATTTGAGTCCATTAGGTGGTTAGAAGGGTCAATTTGCAAAATATTGCAAAAAGTGCAAAATGTTGTCAATAAAAATGCAAAAAAAAGTGCAATTTTTGAATTCCAATGGTCATGGGGAGTTTGAAAGTTAGTTGAGGATTGTTGAGTCATTTTGTGAGGTTTTCCTTGGTGGGAAATGTCTAAATATGTGAAATCCATCAATGTAAATGGATTTTGAAGGATTGTGAAGGAAAAATGATAAGAAATTCCCCTATTTTTCATTAATTTTTTGTGTATTCTTGTCCTTTCTAGGTCTGTATGGACCCATACTACAAAATTTGTATTGATGGTGACTTGAAATGTGTAAAGGAATGAGTTAACTTCCTTTTACATTTGGTTTGAGAGTCAAATACAAAATTTAGAGGGAGTTTGATTTAATTTTCTGTATCTTCCTAAGAAACCCCAAAAGCAAGGGTTTGATAGTGTGAAATAATGAATTAATCCATTCCACCCACTATAAAATTTTATAGCTCAGTTGAATGGCCTCTTTTGGTGTTTTTTAAGTTTCCAAGAGGTATCAGGGGTGAGGGAGGTCTTTTAATTGGTTTCTTGTGTTGCCCTAGTTGGAAAATGGTGGATTTTTAAGTGTAAATGGGAGGTTTGAGTGAGGTTAATGATGTAAGACTAGGAGGTGACAATTTCTGAGGATTTATTAAGTTTTTGTAGGTATTTTAAAAGGTATCTGAGTCATTGGTATATTTTGGAGAAGTTTCAGAATAGTCTTTTCAATAAACCCTTCCCTTAGAAGCATTGAATGAGAGTTAGTGAGTTAGGGGATTTGTAGTCATTTACAATTGCTAAAAGTGGTGGATTCAGTCATTTTGAACCCTTCCTAGAGAATTGGTTTGAGTTTTGGGTGAAAGAGAAAGTTTAAAGTGGAGTTGCTTTGTAAAACTAGCCTATTTGGCCTTGAAGGATAATAGGTAAGCCTAGTTTTGAGTATGTTCATCCAAAGTGACCTATACTACTTCTGAGATATGTTTTATGTTGGCTTAAAGGATGTCTAGAAAGGTGAATATTTTGTGAGAGAAAAGAATCTATTAAGATAAAAGTCATAAATACCAGGTCTGCACACCTACAAGGAAGATTAAGTGAAATGTTGAAGAACGGTTGGAATCAAGTATTGAGAGTTGCAAAGGTGTTTTGAAGGACTTGAGTTGTGATAGTTAGTTGAAGACCTCCCTGTTTGACATCAATTGGTATTAGAGAAAAGGAATTAGGTCTCTTGAGGGAGAAGGTTGATGTTTGTGCAAGGAAAAGGGTGGAATTGAGGAGTCAAGATACCTCCTAAAGGAAGCATAGTTGTTACAAGCATTGATCAATAGGCTAAAGAATTAGAATCCTTAAAGAAGGAGATTGGTGCATTGAAGTCTATAGTTGGGGTCACCATGGATGAAAGTGATACTAAAGAGGAAGAAACTTCTAGTGAAGAGGAAGAGTTGGATCTAGAGGATGTGAGGATGGTAAAGCTTTGGAAGGATGTAAAAGGTGATGGACATAGTAAAGTGGATTTTCCAACGTATGGAGGTAAATTAGATGGTGAAGAGCTCTTGAACTAGATAGAAACCATAGAGAATTACTTTGAAAGTGAAGAAGTAGATGAAAATCACAAGGTGAAGAAGAATAAGACCAAGTTGAAAGGGCATGCTTTGTTGTGGTGGAACTTTGTGCAAGATGAAAGGCAGAAAAAGGGGAAGACTAAGATCACTTCTTGGGAGAGAATAAAGACAAAACTCAAAGGTAAGTTCCCTCCTAGTGATTACAATGTTCAATTGCTTAAAATGACCTAGATGTGCAAGCATACATCAAGGAGTTCTATAGGTTAAGCATAAGGACAAAGCATGAGGAAGATGAAGAAGAAAAAGTAGCAAGATGTCTTAATGTTCTGAGGTATAATATTCAAGATGAGATAAGTTTGATGACACCAAAAATAGTTGAAGAATGTTTTCAAAAGGCTATAGCAAAAGTGGAAAGGAGACAAGAAAAGATAAAAAAGAGGTAGAGGAACTTTTTCTACTCCAAGATAGTCCAATGAAGAACAAGATGTTGGTAAAGGTAAAGAACAAGTGGTTGAATCTAGAGGTAGATGGAGAGGTGGAAGAACAAGCTTTAGTGGTAGATATAAAGATCAAGGAAGAGGCTCTAATGTGTTTTTAGGAAGGTGTTACAGCTGTGGTGAATTTTTTCATCCATCCTAGAAGTCCCATGAAAAGTTTGGTGCTACTTCAAGTGGTGGTGAAAGAAGAGGTGAAAATAGGGTCCAAATTGTGCAAGAAGATGAAGGTGAAAGTGTCAATTCTCCAAGTCATATTGTTGTACCTAAAGTTGTTGAATATTTGATGTTGAGAAGACAACTCTTGAAGGCCTCCAAGGAGAAAGAACCATCGCAAAGGAGAAACCTATTTAGAACCACATGCAAGAGCAAAGTTAAAGTATGCAAGGTAGTAATAGACTCAGGTTCCACTGATAATATAAAATCAAGTGAAATGGTAGATAAGTTAAAATTGGTGAAATTTCCTCATGAAACACCCTATAAGATGTCATGGTTAAATTTTGATCAATCACTTCTAGTTAATGAGCAGGCTTTAGTTGAGTTTCAAATTGGAGGGTACAAAGATAAGGTACTTTGTGATGTTCTACCAATGGAATGTTGCCATTTGTTTCTTGGAGGACTATGGCAATTTGATAAACATGCCATGTATGATGGAAGGGCTAATACATATCAGATTGAACATGATGGGAACACATTTATTTCAAGGGGAAGTGAAAGAGAAGATCAACACAACTAAGGTCATAGTATCAAGAAAGAAAGAGTTTGTGAAGGTTAAGGATAGAAAACTTGAAGAGTGTGCAGTCACCCCACAAAGTGAAGATGTCAAAACAGTAAGTTTGAAAGGTCTCTCAGTGTCAAAAAAGGAAAATGATGTGATGATGGAAAAGGCAGTCCAAGAGAAGGCCAAAGATGGTTTGTTTGTGAAGAATCCAAACAATTTGGAAAGTGTGATGATAAAGTGGTTGGGACAATGCTTTGTACTCTTATTCAAAGAAAGGTTGGTGGGATGTATTATGCCAATATAGAGGTTAGTAACTCTAATAAAACAAAATTATTTGGGTCAGAGAACCTGAGAAGAGATGTAAAGAAAAAGAGTGAAGTGAAAAAGGGTGCTTGGCCAAAGCATATGAATGAGTTCAAGCATGCAAGGATGATGAAGGACAGAGTTCAAGAAACAAGAGGTAATTTTTTTTTTGTAGGTATGACATAAGTTTCAATTGAAAGTAATGGTGGAAGGCATGAGGTAGGTTTTTTTGTAGAGAGGCAATGGCAAGGTGGACACAAGCTCAAAAATGCAAGATATGAAGCAAGAACTAGGTATTTGGTGCCATGGAGGAGATTTCCAAACCAAGGAGAATTTGAAGGACAAAGAGATGTTGTGAAAGAGCTAGGTTTAAGGTAGTATAGCCTTCATGAGACATGTGATTTTATTTTAGGTTGGTTGTATGGTGCAGGTGCACCAAGTTCAAGATAGGAAAATAGGGGGTCTTAGTTTGGATTTCTGAAAGTTTGAGTCTTTGTGATTTAATAAGGACATGCCAAGGCCATTATTGGTATTTTGTGGTCATTTGAGTCCATTAGGTGGTTAGAAGAGTCAATTTACAAAATATTGTAAAATGTACAAAATGTTGTCAATAAAAATGCAAAAAAAGTGCAATTTTTGAATTCCAATGGTCATGGGGAGTTTGAAAGTTAGTTGAGGGTTGTTGAGTTGGTTTGTGAGCTTTTTGTTGGTGGAAAATGTTTAAATATGTGAAATCCATCGAAGTAAATAGTTTTTGAAGGATTGTAAAAGAAAACAATAAGAAATTCCCCTATTTTTCATTAAATTTTTGTGTATTCTTATCATTTATAGGTTTGTACAGACCTGTACTGTAGAATTTGGATTCAAAGTGACTTGAAATGTGTAAAGGCATCAGTTAAATTCATTTTGATTTTGGTTTGAGAGTATAATACATAATTTAGAGGGAGTTTGATTCAATATTTTGTATTTGCATGAGAACCACCAAAAACAAGGGTTTGATAGTGTGAAATAATGAATTAAGCCATTCCAACCACTATAAAATTTTGTAGTGCAGTTGAATGGCCTCTTTTGGTGTGTTTTAAGTGTCTAAGAGGTTTTGAGGGTGAGGGTGGTCTTTTAATGGGTTTCTTGTGTTGACCTAGTTGGAAAATGGTGGATTTTTAAGTGTAAATTGGAGGTTTGAGTGAGGTTAATGATGTAAAACTAGGAGGAAAAAATTTCTAGTGATTTATTAAGTTTATGCAGGTATTTTGAAAGGTATTTGAGTCATTGGTAGAGTTTGGAAAATTTTTGGAATAGCGTTTTCAATAAACCCTTCCCTTACAAACATTGAATGAGGGTTAGTGAGTTAGGGGGTTTGTAGTCCTTTACAATTGCTAAAAGTGGTGGATTCAGTAATTTTGAACCTTGGATAGAGCATTAGGATTGAGTTTTGGGTGAAAGAGAAAGTTTAAAGTGGAGCTCCTTTGTAAAACTAGCATATTTGGCCTTGAAAGACAATAAGTAAGCCTAGTTTTGAGTATGTTGGTCCAAAATGACCTATACTACTTCTAGGATATGTTTTATGTTGGATTAAAGGGTGTCAAGAAAGTTTAATAGTTTGTGAGAGAAAATTCCTAATTACCGAGTTTGCACACCTACAAGGGAGATTAGGTGAAATGTTGAAAAATGGTTGGAATCAAGTCTTGAGAGTTGTAAAGGTGTTTTGAAGGACTTGAATTGTGATAGTTAGTTGAATACCTTCTTGTTTGAAATCAATCATCTAATAATATCATGTGCTAGGATGCATCCTTTGTATAATGGACATCAACATTAGACTTCACCGTAGTTTAGTCTTGGCTAGGGGTATGAAGAGCATTGGCTTGTTTTTTTTACTTGATCTTTTCTTTTGACTTATCTTATTGTACCCATACCAATGACCTCTTGATGATGTCTAAACAAAATGATTTAGAGAGAAAGAAATAGGGAGTTGATCATTATCTCTTATTTGTTGTGCTTATTGGATATTCTTGCAATATAACCTTGGTCATGCTTACTTTGTTTGGTTTGTAGGGAGGGTGTTTTAGATGTCTTGTTGACTATTACATGGAAAGGTTTTTCCTTCCTATGTTTTGGTTTGATATGTTTGAAGTGTTTGAAGTACATCCTAATGAGGTTTCATATACTAGGTGTGAACAGGGATACTCCTATCTGATTGTCGAGTCGAAGTCCATCACACTAGGTACAACTCCATCCTGGTTCTTTATACCTTGACACATCATAAGCTCTTTACGTATCCCAATCTCTGATAAGAATCATGTCACATCATTATCATCACTATATTTTTTCATCATCTCAAACTCAAGGTTTGATTCCTCATTCTTCTATCTTTTCCATATACTAATACTAACATGGTATCATGACATTTAGAAATAAAAAAAACATCTATATTTTCATCCATCCTGCATCCACAAACCGTTAGCATAGTTCACATATCATCATAATAGAAAAGATTATCTATCATAATATAGATTTTTTATTCTAAGCATCTCATAAGCCACATATTTTCATAAACATTTATTGCATAACCATATAAGAATTATCATAATCATCGCATTTTTTACATCCTGCATACTTACATCACATATAGAAAAGATACTAAAAAGGAAGCTAAAAATTTCATTGCATCGCATCCATCACATATCATCACATAAATATAAATATAGATTGGTATCCATCGCATAAAAGTGAATCCATATGGATCCATGTGCATTCATACCATACATTGATAATATCATATCACATCATAAACATAAATCATAAAACAGAGAATGCACATTAGATGCATCCATACATATCATATCCATCCATGACACATAAAATAAAATAACCATAACCTCATATAAACACATCGAAGTCATCTCATGTATATATATCAAAAAAGTTGAATGTCATGGTACAATTAGAATTAGATATATATTATCATCATCGAATATACAAGAGGCTAATCAAAACTTAGCCAATGAATGTATATACATCATAAATTAGGCTGTACAATCAAAAAATGTGTGTCTAGTGCACTATTAGTGCCTGAAACTACCCTCTCTTTTTTAATCCCCGTGATGGTTGCCTCAACTCTAATGATGAGACCCTGATGGTCTCCTTGATGTCCCTAAATGATGGGTCCTGCTAGGAGCAACCTAGATGAGGTGGGAGAAATATGGATCTCATTGCTCCTGTGCCATAGCTCTATAATATAAAGTCCTATAGTAGAATGCCTCTTGCATCACTCGATCATACATCTTAGTTGGGATTGTGGCCTATCCCTATGCTTGTAGCATTGTATCCTCTAGCTACTATCTATGCCCCTTCTCCAAGGCCAACCCAAGGTCTACATA
>VDFB02364529.1:0-10486 GCA_007258455.2 Sequoia sempervirens | reverse complement strand
CAACTGAGACAGAACCCTCCTCAAAATCAAAATCAAAACTTTCAAAATTAGGGAGGATACTCAAATCAAGGGGGTTACTCTAACCAGAACTCCAACCAGAATTACAACACCAATCAAAATCAGAAGAACTATCAGAATCAAAATTCCTCTAACCAAAATTATCAAAATAAGAAGAGAGGATATAATCAAAGGTCTAATAACAATAGACAGTGGAACACCGGGCCTAATAATGAGGGAGTCTCCCATAATTACCAGGTAGGTGATGAGAAGCCACACAATGCTAACGTAGCAGACCTCAACTTCATGACTAATTGGTGTATGCTACATGATACTGTGGCCCATTCTAAGGTGAATTGCCTAGAGATGGAGAAGATGGTTAAGATAGCTCAAGCTGATGCTCCATTACTAGGTGCTTCTAGTAAACCTAGAGGATCTACTAATACTACCATGACTTATGCCTGTTTGAGGAGTCTTCATTTCCTAGTCAGGAAGAGAATGAACTAGTGGAAGATGTGTATGATGCCTAGGCTTTCCAAACCAAGGGAGGCCATTTCCTTAGAAATCAAAATAAGGGGCCATTCACCACATCTACTCCTCCTAATAACATGGTCCCACCAAACCAGAATGCAAATAATAACCCACCATCACCAAAGGGGCCATCATATTTTTAGAATAAAGGTACTCCACCTTTCTTTCCTAGGTATCAAGTAAAGAATGATTTATAATTTGATTTCATTGCAAAGATGCAGAGGTAGAAAACTTCAATGTCATTCTTTGACATTATGAAGTGGTGCCCTACTCAAAAGGATTTTTGTTGAAATCCTTGGAGGAAGCAGACAAGTCAAAATGGAAAGGAAAGGTGACTCCCACTAACGAGATGAATGCAAAACTCTATAAAGGTAAAAATAGCACTCCACCTTTCCTTTTGAGTTTAAGAATTTTTGGAAAGAATCTACATAACTGTCTATTAGATTACGGGGAATGGGAAATTTCATTCCTTTTTCAATTTGTAAGAAGTTTGTTAGTCCCTCTAGACTAACAAGTAAATGTGGTAGGAGAGCTTAAAATATCCATGTACAAATTGGATCTAATCCAAGGATCCAAACTTATATAGATATCCATGTTGCAGATATCTCAGAAGCCTATAGTATGCTCTTGAGCAAAGACCTAATGAAAAGTCTTAGGGGATACTTATCTTTGGATTTCTCACACATGTGGCTGCCCTAGAAAGGGATAGCCAACTAGATTAGAATTGAGAGTCAGCCTAGGCTCAAACACATGATCACCAAGTATGATCCCCCTAATGAGGTAGCCTATCTCGAGACCGAGATAGGAGTTTACAAGAAGGAGGAATTCATGACTTTATCTTTCTTTCAATCTGATGATCTATTTCCTCTAGAATCAACTGACTCGATGATTACAGTGAACTAGCAAGTCTTAATCAAAATTTGCAAGAGGATAGGTTGGTGCTGGGAAAAGAGGCTGACATGTGGAGTTTGTTGCTTCCCAACTGGTGTAGGGTCCATTACCAGAATCATTCCGAGTTAACTTGTCAACCCTGTGTAGATATCTTAAAACATGTCTCCCAAGTAGAAGAAGCTGGTGAATGTCAACCCCAAACCTCCACCAATAAATTTCCATTTGAAGCAAAGGGTGCAACTATCCTTACAAGAGCTAGTTTTGCTCAAAAAGAATTATCTTCTCAATTCGAGCAGACTTAGGCTCTATGCTTTGAACTACAAAGAGAGACTGAGGAATCTCAGTCTTTTCCAATTACACCTACCCAAGATACCCCTCCAATTCCCAAGGCATTGGTCAATAATGTGTTAAATCATGATTTGAAACAAGAGGAGGTTCAGGAATCAAGTTCTAAATAGATTTTGAATCCAGGAGAACCTTCTGGTGAATCATGCCCCCAATTACACTTAAATCTTGATGAACAACACAAGTTTGAGCTGCCACGTGCTTCTAGCAAGAAAATACTCGTGGCCCTAAAGAAGAAAGAGATCCTAGCTCTAGATCAATTATAGAGTCTAAAGTTTGATGGCTCTAAGTCTAAGTCAGGAAGTGGAGCAGGGATATAATTAACTAACCCAAAGGGGAAGACTTACTTTGCTTTTTATAGGTTACAGTTTGGTTGCACAAACAATGTGGCCGAGTATGAAGCACTTGCTCAAGGTCTAATGTTTTCCCATCAGAAAAAAGTCACATCTCTCATGATTATGGGAGATTCTGAAGTAATTATCAAGTAGGTCCACAACCAATATACTTGTCATAATAAAAGATTAGTTGCCTACATAAATAGAGTTTGGAATCTGATTGAGGACTTTGATGCTTTTGGAATCACTTTGATTCCTAAGGAACAAAATCATATTGCAGATGCCTTGGCAGTCACTGCTAGTACTCTGGAGCCTATGCAAGACTCCAAGTTGAAAATATTTTCAGTTGAACTAGTTTCAATCCTAGCAATCTCGGATAATGTCTAGAATTTTTAGGTCTTCGATGATGCCCAAGACATACTCACCTTCTTAGCAAGTTCTGATGTTTTCGAAGGACAGATAATAGATGAGTCAAAAAGAGATCATGGGGATTAGGACCCTGAAGGTTGTGATATTGAAGGAATAATGAATTTGAAAAGCAACAACATTCCCAAGGGGATGGTAGCTTTAGAAAGAATATTTGACTTTGATCCTAAGGCTCGTGAGAGAGTGCCAACTCAAAGTAATGGAGGGAAGTACAAATAAATTAATTTGGTTGATTCAGGTCCTAAAAGAAATGTTTTTATAGGAAAGACCTACCCTGAGGAGATCAAAAATGAAATAATTAAGGTGTTAAAAGAAGACATTGCAGCATTTGCCTGGAGTTATGAAGATTTAAAGACTTTTGACACCTCTATGATCATGCATATACAATACCTCTAAAGCCAAAAGAAAATCCCTTCCGTCAAAGCAACACCCGGTGAATGCTTTGATCGAGCCATTAATACAGAAGGAAGTGCAAAAGTTTTTGTCAACAAGAATCATCTTCCCAGTATGACATTCCACTTGGGTTACCAATTTAGTTCCAGTACGTAAGAAAAGTGGGGAGATTAGATTGTGTGTTGACTTCAGGAACCTAAATAAAGCCTTAGAAAAGGATAACTATCCACTTCCTTCTCTAAATGAGATATTACAAATTGCCAATGGATCTCAGATGATGTCATTCTTGGATGGCTATTCTGGGTATAACCAAGTGCTTGTCAGCCATGAGGACAAGATGAAGACTACCTTCACTACTAAGTGGGGGACATTTTCCTATCACGGGATGCCATTTGGACTAATCAATGATGGAGCTACATTATAGCATTCAATGGACGTAGCATTCAAGGATCTAATAGGTAAGTGTATCATAATATATGTAGATGACTTAACTATTTTATCTAAAAATAAGGACCATGCTGCTGATTTAGCAAAAGTCCTTAAGAGATGTATCAACTATGGAGTATCCCTAAATCCCAAGAAATGTGTTTTTGGAGTTTCTGAAGGGAAAATTTTAGGGCATGTGATATTAGAAAGGGGAATATCCATAGACCCTAATAGAGTTGAGACTATCTTGAAACTGACCATGCTAGGCAGTAAAAAGGAGATGAGATCCTTCTTTGGAAGGATTAATTTTGTAAGAAAGTTTATAATGGGATTTGCGGAAATTGTGAAGCCACTAAATGAGATGATGAATAAAGATGCAAAAATAGAATGGAGCAATGAGGCTAAATCTGCTTTCTCGCAGATTAAACAATCAATATTTGAGGCACTAGTATTGACTAGCCCAGATTATCTAAAGCCCTTCTATATCTATTCCTTTGCATTTGACCATTCATGTGCAGCTATCTTAACTCAAAGAAGAGGAGAAGGAGATGAAAGGCCAAGTGCTTTCATGAGCTCCCTGTTCAAAAATGTAGGGTTCAGGTACCCACCTCTTGAGAAGTAGGCCTTTGCATTGGTTTGAGCAGTAAAGAAATTCAGACATTATATTCTCAGGAGCTAGGTTGTTGACATAGTTCCTGACCTAGCTGTCAAGTATTTACTTATGCAAAGTGATTTAGGAGAGAGAAGAGGGAAATGGATGGATATTTTGCAAGAATTTGATCTAGAGATCCATCCAATGAAGCTTTTTCGAGGACAGGGTTTATCAAAAGCTATGGCAGATGTTGACGAGAATATCACTTGTCAACAGTATACTGTGCACTCTTTCACAAAGGATCCATGGTACACGGATTTGATTTCCCTTCTACTCAACAACAGATGCCCAAATGGGATGAATGCTACCCAGAGGAGAGAATTAAGGATGAAAATTACCCATTACATGCTCAAAGGAGGATCCCTATATAGAATAAATTATGAGGGAGTTTATCTACGATGTTTAGATCAGCAAGAAGCTAAGCATGCTATTGCTAAATTTCACGGAAGACATGGCATAGGGAATGGATCATCAGATTCATTGGCTCATCAAATCTTCAGGTTAGGATATTATTGGCCCCATGTGTTCAGGGATACGCATAAAAATGTCAGAACATGTCACACATGCTAGATTTCTGCACCCAAGGAGTGTAACCCTGCAATGCCTTTGCAACCAGTTTATGAGGTAAGACCATTCACCCAATGAGATTTGGATTTTGTAGGGGTAATTAATCCTAACTCTTCTATAGGACATAAGTTTATCTTAACAACTATAAACTACTACACGCACTGGACTGAGGCTTAGCCATGCAAAAATAGCACCATAGAGGTGGTGATCAGATTTCTTAATGATAACATTATCACTAGGTTTGGAGTACCCTTTTCCTTGGTGTGTATTAATGGCCCCACTTTCTCATCTATTGAATTTATACAATGGGCCTATGAGCATAAAATCATTTTGAAGTATTCATCCAATTATTACCCATAGGGAAATGGGATAGCAGAGTCTACCAATAAGAACTTGTTGGAGGTAATAAAGAAATTGTTAGTAAACAATTCTAGAGAGATGCATACCTAGTTGAGATTTTCCTCCTTATGTAAGATCCCACAAAAGCTAGTTTTACAATTTCTTTAGAGATTATGTTTTTTCTGGAAATCATATATTTTTAGAAAAATATAATGATTTAAGCCTTAAAAATGCATTTAAAGCTGCTCATTGAAGAGGGTTTGGATCAAACTACCTTAAATCAAACCCCTTTGGATAGAACCCTGCTAGTTTTAAACCATACCTATAACAGAGTCTCCATTACACCTATCAAAATGCTGATAAAAAACCACTTTTGATTTACCTTTTGGGGGATCAAATGAATTCATTTAAAATTTATTTTTTATAAGTATGTAGTCCTTATTATAATCTTCCCAAAAGTATAATTTTAAATAAAATTAATTTTATTATTATGTTTATTTTTATTTCTGTGAATGTAGGTTTTCATTGAAAATGAAGCTCTCTTATTTGCACATGTGGAAAAATAGAAGATTATCAATTTTTTTTTTTTGAAAATAAGAGTGCACCGACATTAAAAGTCCTTGATTTAACCAAAAAGAAAATTTGAAATTTGATACATACAAAAAAAGTTACACGCTATATGGTCTCCGCTTATGTCCAATTCATAATTGGTTTGACTTTGAAACGTGATTAAGAAAAAACTATTTAATAAAAAAGTATCTAAACAAGGGGAAGCACTAGATATCAAAGTAAAAAATCTAAATTTGAAATAATAAGAATTTTACCCTTCATGGAAAAAAGTTATGTGTTATACGGTGAGTGTCACTTTTAAAATGTTATTTCCTCGAAAAAAAACTAGTTTTCATGGGAGATGGAAAAGAAGTGCAATCTTAATTCCAATTTCTTTTTAAAATATATTTAGGATATACTGCATAAAATGTCAGTGGAACCTCTTTAGTTTGCATCATCTTCACCTCACATTTCACTATAGGTGCCCTAAGTGAAGATTTAGTTAGAAAAAAAATTATTTCAATGTCTATTGGGTTTGGCCAAAAATTGTAAATCACTATTGTGGATCACCCTATGGGTAGATTGAACCCATATGCTGGTGCTGTTCTAGGAAATTCTCGCTTAAATTAGTTTATGGATAAGAGTTTATTTTCTCTTGCAGATACCTGTTCTCAGGTTTATGCAGGAGTTTTATTTGAAGGATAATCAGATTGAGGTAAGGCTAAACAATCTTTTAAACATGGAAGAACAAAGAGATGTTGCTCTACAACAGTTCTTCAAACATTAGGTTGTTGTCAAATGTTGGTTTGAAAAAAGAGCTAAGATTAAGGCATTCAAAATATTAGATTTGGTGTTGTTGTGGATACAAGAAGATAGTGCTGGTATCACCAGAATTTGATGTATCACCAAGTCTATATCAAATAGTGGAGATCTTGTGTGAGAACACTCGGCTGACCACCTAAGGTTCATTTACTAACATCTCTTGATGTAACAGATGATGTGGGAATAGAGCATGTATTGACCGAGGAAGACCAATGGAGATTGTTTGAGGATGCCAAGAGGGAAGCTAATGCCAAGGCACAAGCTGAGGCATTAGCTAAACAACAAAAAGAGGAAGCTAAAGCACAATCTGATTTGTCATCTAAGGAAATAGAATTGGAAGCTTGAGCTACTATTGATGAGTTGGCCAAGCAACAACAAGAAAAGGAGCAAGAACTTAGAATGAAAGAGGAAAGGGATAAGTTGACTCTATAGCAGAAGATTCATGATCTTGAAGAGGAAAAGGCCAAGGATAGAAGAGAAAAAGTAGCTCTTGAAGCTAAATTTAAGGCCTTAGAAGAGGCTCATAAAAATAAAGAGGAACAAGAACACTTGGAAAGGGAGAAGGAGGCTACAGAGCTTGCTCTATATGAAAAGAAGTCAAAGGAAGCTTGGGACTATGTCAAGAAGCTAGAAGAGAAAAGAGACAAAGTGTTAGAGGAGAGAAAATTAGAAGAAGAACGTTTGAAGCAAGAGTTAGAGGCTAAGAAACTGCATGAGTAGAAAGATAAGGAAGAGGCTGAGAAGCTAGCACAAGAGAGGGCACAAAGTGAGCAGAAAAATGTGTAGGAGGTTGAATCTCAGCCTCGAAATACAATATTACAACCTTTTTCTTCCACTACTACTACTTCTTCTTCAACCCAAGTAGCTACTACTCCTGTTGCTCCTACTTGGTTGAAGCTTGACTTAGAAAGGAAGCAAATAGTTTGACCACAACCTCTCAATTGGGAGGAGATGATGAAAGAAATTGAGAAGGATAGACCTAAAAAGAAGGCTAGGGTTCTTCACTCCACCAAGCTTACTGACATAGGGGAGATTATTGTTGAATGTGCAATACCCATGGCGGATAAGAACTAGGAAGATATGCAGATGATTGATTATCAATTGGGTACAGTGAATTTAGGAAGGCCTACAAGGAATAAACAAATGAACTTAATTGATATTGTGGCTTCCTCTACCACGTACCAGATGATCAAGGATAAGCAAAAGAAGGATGATCTTAAGGCTCAATTAGATCAATTGCATAGATTTATGAAAGATGTTTCAACTCCAATCTCTCAACAGGTTGTTGCCCCTGAATCCCCAATCCTATTAACAAGGGAGGAGGTGGATGATTTGGTTCAGATGAAGATCAAGGTGGGAATGCTAGAGAGATGGTTGGACAATCTCAATCAGGAGGTTCATGATGTTCTTGTTGATGGTTTTAAGATTCACAAGGCAACTCTTGAGTTAGCAGGGGATCTAGATCAACGTACCAAAGATATAGATAAGCAGGATGAGGAATATAAAGAATATGTTAAAAATCTTGAGGACATTGGTAAAGTACCTAAGTCAACTTTGTTTGAACATTCAATTCTTGAGGAGGATAATGCATATTTTGTTGAGAAAATTGTGAGTATAATAAGGTATAAATCCAAGGCTATTCATGTGCATCAAGATGAAGTTCAAGAGATGAGTAAGGATTTGAACAAATAGATTGATGAATTGGAGGAAATTGTAGCCATTCTAATCAATCTAGATACCTCAATTAGGGAAGGCCTTTCTTTAGATAAGATGAGGGAGAGATGGAGGAGTAGTTTGAAGACATAATGCAAAAAGGAGATGATGGGGAGGATCTATTATTAGATCGGTTTATGGATATCAGGGAAGAAGCAAAGGCTGCTAAAAGAGAATTGATCAAGTTGAAGGAGGTACAAAAGTTGGTTTCAGCCGAATTAAGGAGGATCAAATTTGAAGATGATTGGTTGGATGGACTTGATTTGGGTACTCTTTAACAAGTGTTTGATAGCTATGAAAAATATGTCCTTGAGCATGTAAAGAAAGGGTGAACTTATGGTTGAACACTTTCTTTGCTTGATGTAACATCTCCTTCTCTCCTCTTGTTCAGGATGTTAATGTGGGCTCAATTTCGGTTCTCTTCTTTAGTTTCACCTTTTTCTTTGGAGATCAGAATTTGTGCAATATTTTTCTCCAGCTTCCTAACTTAGAGTTCAATAGTTTGGTTCTATCAGCAGTCCCTGTTCCTTAATTTGTGGATCTGGATTCCAAATTGGGAGGAATTCATGCATGCTTGACCTATATGTATTATTTGGTTCCATTTTGTAAAGGTCAGCTAATTGAAGAAAGTTTAGCCACCTGATGATAGCAGACAGGAATAGTCTTAGGTTTTCATAATTGTTAAGCAGATACTCTGAAATTTCAAGTAAATTTAGATATAGTTTTACAGCTTTGTGCAAGTTTTATGTTATCAAGTTGGACTTATTTGATGATTTTAATGATATATAATCAATCCATATGCTAGTGGTTTTTGTTGCGCCTAAGTGTTTCTTATTTGATGAAAGTCAATAGAAGGAACTAGATTTAAAATTATCTCATTAAGTTATATGTGAATGAATTGCTATGATATCTATTTGATTTGTGTTTTAATAATGAGTGAATGGTTGTTTCAAAGTTTATGAATAAATTTTGGTGAATAGTTATGATGATTGAATTAGCATTGTGGATGTAGGCAATGGTATAGATTATTCTATGGATTGTTTCATGTCATGTTTGTGGTTCGATGAATAAACACTCATTATTAGTATGCATGTCTAGGTGTTAAGTAGTTTTATTCATATTCTTCTGGTTTTAAAGCTCTGATCTATCTTTTTTCTTTTTATTTAAACCCCCAAAATGTAGAATAGTTGACTGCATGAAGTTTTGTTCCTTGTTACCAGCAAAGGCCCCTTGCAAATTACAATTACATGGACCTCTGAGTGATATCAGGACAATTGAGAACCAACTACCAGGACCTTGGGAGTTAGATGGCTACATGTTATCTTTCTTTTTTAGGAGAAATATAATAGTGATATTTTGTTTAATGTTGTGTTGTATTAACCATCAACACCACCTTTTACTCATTCATGTGAAACTATGTGTCCTAAGCACTCCACCTTGTTGAGACCAAAGCAATAATTTGGATGACTTAGCATAGAGTTGGAAATCTTCAAAAACTTATAATGTTTGATTTCTAAGAAGTTGCGCGTTCTTCCCATTGTTGAACATATGTTTTCATTGATGTAAAAAGAGTGCATTGATGTTAAAGGAGTGATGTTATTAGATTTCCTCGGTGTGAATTAAATGTAATTACTTTTATCATTTCTAAACTTTTAAAATCAAGAAGCATTACTTTCATGTCATTTCAGAGCGTTTAAATTAGGAATTAATTTTTTAGCATAGGTTGTCATCAATTTCAAAGGATTTTCAAAGGTTGCTAACAATTGTTATCAAAGGGTGTTAGGGCTGTCAAAGATGAAAGAGATTGTAGGAGTACTAGAATTATCATTTGGCCTAAAATTTTGGAAGCATGTTGGTTATCAGTGTGTAGGTTGTCTAATCAATTATATCCTATATCAAGCAATATACATGAAGTTTCATTGAGACATGACTACCTTCAGATAGTTGGTGTGTTTATTATACCATGTCTTGTATGTATTCAATATGAGTGTGGTGGTTTGAAAGTTAGTTCAAGGACATATTTTGGGTAGAGAGATTTCTAAATATGGTTGGATTTTCCTTCAGAAATGCATATTTTCTCTATGGTTTGGAAGGAGAGTATGCCTACACTTATTTTATCAATTTCTTGAGTTTTCAGAGGATATGTTCAACGTGCAAGAAGTGTGTAGTGTCAGAAGGTTCTCTATTCCTATTTGAAGTTCAAGGTGTGTGCAATAATGGCTAGTAGTGTAAGAAATTCAAATCTTGTGTGTGGAGTGAGGATAGGACCTAGTTAAGGCTCATGTGGTGGTGCACGACATCAAGTTCTTTTTGCGGTAATAAATTTGTGTTTGAACCATTGTATTACATGTTTCATGTAATTTGAATTTAGGTCCATCTTATGTCATCCTAGTTTTGTGTGGATCCTGGGCCAACATGGAAGAGTGTTAATGTAATGTCATGTCTATATTTCAAATGTGTCAAATATATGTGTTGGAACTATAAAATTTAAAATATTTTA